>JAQFZX010001761.1:0-25507 GCA_034682405.1 Hydroisotoma schaefferi | reverse complement strand
ACTTTCCAAACTGCTATCGTCGTCAATTACAACTTCATTTTGCTCCAGTTCATCGGTATCTTCACAAACTGATATTTAAAGTAATAACTGGTCCGTTTGATAAGCAATTGCACGCGATAAGCAAATCAATCAATCGTTCTCTGTTGTAAAAAGCGTTTTATTTACTGCATGATTAAAAGTGTCATAAACGCTTTATTATAAAAGCGACTCAATACCCCAGGGTTACTATATTCGAGAGGGGCTACTATTCGAGAGGGGCTACTATTCGAGGGGGGCTACTATTCGAGAGGGGCTACTATTCGAGGGGGGCCACTAATAAACAGTTTCGAACTTTAGAGGGGGGCCACTATTCGAGAGGGGCCACTATTCGCAGGAGGCCTCTATTCGAGTATATACGGTACTCTGTTAAAATAACAAATTACTGCGTAAAACCCCTGCCATTCTCATCCTCCTTCAGTTTTTAACCCAGTCAATTGGGCTTGTGTAGCCACGCACGAGAGGTAATTGAAGGCTAAGTTCGTAAACCAGCCCAATCGGACCGCCCATTGACCCAAGGGGGTCAAAACGACCCCCAGTGGCCTGAATGTTCGAAAAATATTGTCCCACTACTTTTGTTCAGAAGTACCAAATATCATATTATTTTTGCTAAAATCCAAAGTTTTAGGTACCCGTGGGGGTCAGATGAACCCGAGAGGGTAAAAAACGGCCAAAAATTGGTTTCTCTACTTGTGATCAAAAGTACCAAATAACAGACAATGTTTGGTAAAATCCAAAGTTTTAGGTACATGGGTATGAATGAACCAAAAAAAGAAGGAAATGATAGGGAGAATCGGGGCTGAAGATGATCAGGTCGGACAGACAATCGTAGCGACTATCCCCAACCAAAAACTGACGCAGACTTCAATATGTCAAACGGGCAGCGGTCATATTCTTAAAACAATTGACTGGGCTTACATCGCTGCTTGAGGAGGTTTTATTATTGCAGACAATCAATCAATATTCAATTCATATAATGGTTTCCGGACACTTTCAAAATGAGACATTTATTAAATGCTTTAGCTAGTTAATCCTTAACCTACATTTTGCGGTAGTGCAATAAATGGAATTGAAGAACGGTACAGTTTAGAAGGCTGTCGTGTACCACATAAACTATCTTAAATACTTTCTAGTAGTAGAAACTGAAATAGAGAAAAAGTCCTACTTCTAAAGCCACATAAATTACATACTTACACAGATATAAACGAGTTCGTAAAATGCGAAAACGTCAAGTTAGACAACAAATTACAATAATTGAAGATATGAAGACGCAGAAAATGTAGCAGCGTTCATCGTGATATAATTCAAGGAAGAATTAAAACTTGAATTGTTAGGATTATATCATAAGAGCTTCTTGCAACTACCCAAACTAAATCAAGTACAAGTTTGGTAAATAAAAATGTTTAAGAACGCTATTCCAGAACCAATTTAGTAAGTAGAAATTTGTGACCAGTGTTTAAAGTTAAAAGTAGTCGCATCTTTTTATACTTAGAAATATTTTAGGCTTGGATATTATACACCTTTTCGTTGGTTGACAATTCAATCCTACCACGGCAAAAGACCTGGCCAGGATCTTGAATTGGTTTAAAAAATTTTCATATTGAGGTTTTTGAGTATAAACTGGCATCAACGGCACAACAGTTATTCGACGTTTGGTACTAAAAATGTAAGAGAAAAATCTATCCTCAGACCCTTTAATTAAACCTAGCTTAACTCATATATTTAAACAGTTACTTTTCACAAAGTTCATTAAAACAGCTTTAAGGACAGAATGCTGCATACAGACCTTAACATTTTTACACTTTAACAGAGTAAAAAGCAAAGTACATAAATAAAATATGACACAAATCCCAAATCTAGATGACGCAGTTTGTGCCCTCACTATAAAATATTTATAGGATTTTTAGTGCATTTGCCCATTCTTTATTTTTGCATGTCACTGACTGTCACACACATCAATCATAATTAACAGTGGTTCAACTAGCCTTTATCCTGACAACTTCACAGTTAATAGAACAATATACTACAAAAATGTCCAGGAAATAAAAAAAAAGGTCGATGCACATGTTGCATTTATTGGAAATATTTGCGACCAATTACCTTCATCCCTTTTAACCAGACTTTATAAAAACTACGTTCCGTTTCCACCTTCAATTTCATTTTCATATTCAGCCTACAAAAACAACAAATAGGAAATTATTTATTTCGATACTTATTCCATGCAAAAGTACCATCAATCTACATCTACAAGTAAATGATCTCGAAGCAAATTTATGCTGTCTGACTCACCATGCTAAAATTTTCCGAATCTAAATTAGGTCTTCGCATCCTACCAGTACGGGCAGACTTTTGACGAGCACTTGCCACTCGCTGAGTTAATACCTAAATATTTTGGAATTAGATAAAAAAGTACCTACGATATTTTGATACTGAAATTGAAATGACAAACGCAAACCTGGTTTCTCCTTTCGTTTGCTAATGCTACTTTTTCTTCAATGCCTTCATGTGTTAAATTAGGCAGTTCTGGGGGTTTCTCTTCTAATTGTTTAATTAGTCTTTTAGGAGGGTGCCTTTTGATTAGCGAACCATCTTCTTCATCTCCTGCAGGCACTTCAAAAGCTATAGGTTCTGAAAGCAAGATAACCAATGCTATTTCCAGTTCTGAAATTTAATGCTTTCATCAAAAGGGTGAATTAATTAAAGTAATTTCACGAGAAAAAGAAGATAACCGCTGTTACAAACACAACAAGAAATAATGAAGGCCTATATCTACAAATTAGGGTAAAGGTCAATCAGAAATAAGCTAGCGTTTACCAGGCCGAATCACCCTCTCCTGACTGGAGTCATTTGGATCCATGAAACCAACTTTAGAAGACCTCACCGGCTTCAAAGGGGGTAAAGTCCGGGGACCCCGAGAGCTTCCTAGATTATTGTTACCTCCATTTTGATACATTTCTGAAGCAGGAATTGTGCTACCTTCAGAAATCCCCGAGGAATTCAAAGAGTCCTTTGAGTTTTTAAGCTGATCATTTGCAGCATTAGATCCCCTTTCCTTCGGAGCGTCTTCTGCACTTGAGGCTGACTTTATCACATCGTTTTTAGAGGCTCCGCAACCCATTGCCTCGTTACCGAACCAAACCGGATTACATCTATCTACACTACAGCCTTTTACTTACTTAGATTTGAAATCTTCAGAGTAAAAACAGAATTTCTGACCGAATAATGAACGATATTCCAGATGTATTTAATTAATTAATGGACAATTTAATTAAAACTTCTCAACTACACTCCAGTCCTGCAGCTTTGAGCTGTTAATTAATTGCATCATTAATAAATGGATGTCTCATTAAATGGCTGTGTATGCACTAGCCTTTCAGGAGTTTCACTTCAAGTACCACGGGAAAATATACCCAAACGCCACACTTGCTAACTCAACTGTCTCTACGTCCGTCGTGTCCCAAATTAATTTAATTCTCTCGTCTATAGGCAGTTTCGATTATCAACTCCTTCAACTTAACCCATTTACTTTCTCGGGCTTTTTAATCAACTTATAGTTAATGCCTAAGCCAATAAATCCATCTCAACGATTTAGATCTAGGTAAGTTCCTTTTTCAGGCATATTAATTCTCTCCAAAACCCTGCCAGTGAAAGTTAAGAAAAATCGAACCGGATCAATAATAAATTTACTTGATGCACTATAACATAAACTTGCATTCCTTTGTTAGCAATAGACGGAAAGTAAAATTGGCAATCGTTCTACCGTGACTGCAATACAATGTTGCTTACTTTTTCGTACTTTCAGTAACTTAAGCGTATTATTACACTGCAATAATAATCTCATGTCGTGGTGGTTATGAAATTGCATTGTTATAGACACTTGCCTGAGATTCTCATGCTTTTCTGCACACTTCACTCATAAAAGAACTGAGAAGGGCACTATTGCTATTGCTACTAGCTTCACCAAATTCTGAGAAAAAGCCCCGTCCTTCCATACAATTTGATTGTAAGTTGTCACAACAAACGCAAAGGTAGTTAGCATGATTTATTGCCCGAGTGTCTCTTTTGAACGAAAAGTATTGAATTTATTACCCACGCGACACTACTTCCCCGAGAAATACTTCCATGAAGCGATAGACTGTCATGTTAAAGTGAAAAAGTTAACACAAAGAGCCAACTTTCATGCCGAAAAAACTAACAATGCCCGTGAGTCGTGAGTTACTTTTTCAGAGGGGATTTTTTGTCCTCAAACGAAAAATACCTTGGCTTTTTGGACCGTTTTATACTGTCACTGTACTGTACGCAATAGGCATAGAATTTAATATTTATAATGGATTATGAAAAAGGAAATATATCAGCGCGTTGTAATTAAGCAAGAAAGAATATACATTTTTTGGAAAAAGTAATGGTGGATTAAAAACAGTTTATTCAGATAACCATTCAACTAGAAACAGACTGCCTGCCTGAGTGACACTCGTTTACTGACTAAATTGGGACAAAACCGGACGTTGAAACTTCTACATGAATGTGTTTTCCCATTACTGTCATGTCAGCATCAAACTTGTCCTCACAAACGATTTCCAGGCAGCAAATCCAATCGACTCGACAGACATGGACATCGGTCCTCTTTTCTTATATTGACTAAACCCCGATACGACTTTATTCCTATTGTATTAAAACATTAGCTGGCATGACAGATAAGCTAGCATTGACAACTTTCCCCAGTTATTTTTATTTTGAAGGGTTGAAATGGTTTCTAAACTGGATAGGCGATTGGAAACCATATGCAACCCATATTTCTGTTCATATCAGGTAGTAGCTCAGTAACAACGCAGCTGAGGTGGATAATAATGGGTCATCGATACTAGCAACGCGACTTGTAATAGCTGCTTAGATTGCATATAGAAAAGATTGTTCCGATTTAATAGTGTGGGAAGGCAAGCCTGTGTATATTTCATGTATGAAATAGTAATTGTGGTCATCCAGGTGTACCTATTTTGGATTGAATTGGAACTCTCGTATGATATGATATAATATTTTGTGAAGGGTCTATTAAAATAGGTTTATCTAGTCATTCAAATACGATTTATAAGAGGGTTCCCATACTGCCGGAATAGTTAGCAAGGATACCCGGCCCCATAGACAAAGTATCGCGAGGAAGTGATACTTTGTCTATGACCCGGCCCGGGTAGTAGTTTAGTTTTGCTTTCCAACTTTTCAAGTGTACAAAGAAAGATACCTTTCCTGGATATCTAGGACAGTCACTCACAGTATGATACGTACGTAGGGTAGGGTGGATACCTTACAGGATCGGTTGTGGTTCGTCCATGAGTGAATGGGGCACTTTTTGGTACAACCCTATCGTCATGGGAACCCCATTGATCCATCCAAGATAACCCGCATGAGCTGGTTAGGAATATACAACCGGGTATCGGAGGGTTTATAACAAATAAGCCATTAACCTCTTCGAAGGAGTTGTCCGCCACGCGGGGCGAGGATATTCCATGGAGTTTTTGCATATGGGAAAGTTCTAAAGCGACACTACCCATGTGTTTTTTGCATTATGTAAATCTTTATTGATAGCTTGCTCTAATTGCTCCTTCCTATAATATATTCCAAAACCAAACCCAAGCGTCTTACGCTTTCCATGACTGAAATTAAGAGACAGAAATCATGGAAAAGCAACCAAAGACACCAGCTTTCATGCATGCATTTACACGCTAAAAATAAAGAAATAAATAAGGATAATATCTTAAATGTCATAGTCCATTTGGGCACAACAAGAGAGTTTCGAAATGCTGAAAAGAGTTAAAAATAAAACAATGGCTATTTTGCATGTTTATGCTATTTTACCTCGAAATGGCAAAAGAGGGACAAAAAGCCACAGAACCTTATAATTAAAATACCAATTAAATGTAAATGCTTCTTCTTCGACCTGCTTATCGACCCTTCTTGTGGTTGGACAAATTATGCTGCCGTGTTTAATTTATCATACTTTATCTTAACTTTTTGTCCTTCGAATCATCTTAATTTCCTTAAAAATGGGACGTTATTGACAGGGATTGTCCCGTTTTTAAGGCCCTGTCCCGGCGTCCCGAAAAAGTCCCGTTTTTTAATAAATAAGGGAAAGCAATAAAGCATACCTCTGCTTAATCGGTAAAAATAAATCGGTAAATAAGCAGAGGCAGAGCGGCATAAAAGCGTGTGCTTGTTTGCTTTGTTTGTAGCTTTTAGCACAAAGCACGAACGAGCAGAGCACATGGCAAGGTTTATTTATTTATTTACGTCCGTGTGTAAATAAATTGTATTTATTTATTTAATTAATTGTTCCCTTTTAAAAGGGGGGTTTGTTTGTGTTTTTTTAATAAATAAAAACTGAAGATAAATACTACGAATATGGAACTAAATATTATGGAAGAATTCCCCTTACTTTCTTCCTGGAAGGATAATCAGTACTGGACCGGCTTTCTCCTGTCACAGGTTTCGTTTTCGTTATAATATATTATACTGTGCTTATCATGATGGTGACGCTTATCGAAATCCGAATTTCGGATGATAAGCACAGCTTATCATAATTCTTATTCTACACAACCTACCTACCTACAGACAGAGGTGCTTAGTGCTTATCATAATGAATTCATGATTTTTATTCTGATTTGCAGCCAGTTTTAGTCAGAATTGCCTTGCAAGTTCCGAACTTTCCGTCATCAAAAGGTATCAAAGTGGAAGGGGATGAGGATTCTGTACGCATTTTTAAACCGTTCCAGGATAATGTAAATCAAGTGAGTTTTTAATTAATGTATAATCAACTTTCCATTTACGAACGATACGATACGATGTCTTGCTTATCTTTAACTAATTTTATTGTATAGCTGACGAAATCTCACGCTCCGGTAATCCATATTTTGAGGGAGCTTAAGAGAATGGTAAGTTTTTAAATGTCGATAAGATAAGCTGTGGATAAGCTATTTATTGGTACCGTATTTGCCGATTTAATTCCCCACCCCGAAATAATTCCCCCCCGGTTTAATTCCCCAGGGGGTTCCGGCCATTTGAAACAATAATTCCCCAGGGGAATTAAATCGTGAAATACGGTATATTATTGTTTGTTTTTATCAGGTAGAGGATCATGCTTGCAATGAAGATCTGCTCAGTGCTAAATCATTTCTGGAGGCGACTAACTCTGAATTGTTTTTATCTGTTCTGAACGAACTGGAAACAATAGGGTTGGAAAACGTATGAAAAAATTGACGCTTTCAAAAATTAGCCTCTTAAAGTGTAGGATTAGGATTCGTAACATTAAAGTATGTTATGCTACAGATCGCCAGCGTGTCACCGAATTTTGATGACATCCTTCTAAACTACGTGGACAAGAAAGGGAGAAACCACAGTTTAAAACTGAAAATTCCACCCCAATATCCTCAGCAAGAGTTGAAGATTTCAGTAACTCTTCCAGAACTCGTAGAACCGATTCTATGGACAAAGGTTTGTGAAATATTTTTAAGTCCCTTTATGCATTGAGATAAGTGGCAATAATTCAGGCCTGTTCTTGGTTTCTAGAAAATCGCTGAAGTTTTCTCTGACTTTAAAAAGCAAGTAGACAGTTTGAGCCTTTTCTGGGACGCTATGGATGATCTTGACCTCAATGCAAAAGTAATTGATCCAGTCCAGCCCATGAGAAGCGATACATACCGCAGGATTCTTCTTACTTACAATATCGTTGTTCATTTGCATTTCAATCCGTTGAAACCTTTGGCATTCCCTGAAGTTCGGTTTTCAGGACCAGAGAAAGACGTTCAGGAACTTGAAAACTTGTTGGATAAAGAGTGCAAGGTATGGATGAAAGATAATAAACTAGTTTGAAGTAACTCATAATCGTCGTTTATAGACTAATAAAATGTGTTGTCTAATAATAATACAGATATGGAATGAATCCCAAAATATTTTGAGCAACCTTGAAGCGATTCTAAGTAGGAAGTTCTTATCCAATGAGACTGATGATTGCGAACAGCAAGAAGAAACGGCATGTGTTGTTTGCTGTTGTTTCGAATTTGATGGAAAGATACCGGAAACAAATTGTGAGTGTGGTTCAGTCTACCACGCTGCATGCTTGAGTGATCTACTACTTAATGATTTGTGTGAAAAATCCAGCAGTACGTGTGTAGCTTGTCCTGCCTGTGGACTGGTAATTTATTATTTTAAAACATAATTTTACAATACTCTGGAATCATAAAATGGACCGCATTTAACAATTTGACTTCTTATGATTTTTAGGAGCTGAAGGTAACAATCGCTACGAAAGTAGCAAGTTGGGAGGATATTTTCTAATCAAAATGTAAGTATTTTAGAAGAGTCGACATTTAGTTGCGTTAAGTAATTAATCATATCCTTATCGAACGATTTCGTTCCACAAACTAAAAATAATTGTGTAGAAAGGTCACAATTTGTTAGTTGCTGTTTGAGTTCATCTCGGTCGATTCTTTTCTGTAGATAGTTCATTCCGTAATAAGGCAGTTGACAAGAACCTGTCGTTTCATTTTCTTTTTCATCCCTAACCCTGTTTGAAGATAGGTAATACGTTACAGAAAAGTTCCAGTGTAATGACCATTCTTTCAACTCTCTAGTTAGAGGAATATCTTTGAAGTTAACACAAGAAAACAACAATTTAAGCCGTGTATCACTTTCTTCGTCGTTTAAAATCGTTTCAATTATCCTAAACATGGGAGAAATACCTGTCCCCGCAGCTATAAAAACTATTCTCCCGACATTATTTATTTTTAGAAGCAACTCATTGCCAAAAGGACCTCTCATGTCTACAGAATCGTTAACTAAAAGTTTTCCTATCAGTGAAGTTAGACCACCGTTTTCATAGACTTTGATTAGGATGTCGAATTCCTTTTCATCCCTATTTATTCTAAGTACGGTGTACTGCTTGGAAATATTTTTTAATCGAAGTAATACGTGTTGTCCTAATTTAACTGGGAAGTCCTGCTTTCCCGTTAATTCGTTGTTAGTGGAATGCTCGAGAGAAAATGTGAAAATCTTTGTTGATGAACATTCCTGAATTATTTTTGTAATTTTAAATGACAGGTACTTTTCTGGAGATAAAATATCAGTTTCGGGAAGCTTGTCCGATGTTGAAGTGTACCCTTGACGTAAAATGTCTTCGCATTGCTTTTCCCATTTGTGCAGTTGTTTTTTGTGGATGTCAAAAACACAAGGGGTGCAACCAGTTCCACAACATTCGGATTCCAGTGGTACTTCTGGTTTAGGAGGTAGTAGTATGTTTTTGGTCTGTCTTTCGCTAACATCCATTCTTAATGCATTTGTTAGTTTTTATATCCACCTTTAGTTGAGGCATGTGGTCAGGGTCTAGTAGGGTCCATTTGGCTCAGTTTACTCTGCAAATGTAACGGAAAATAAAAACTCATTACTCATGCAAAAGTTTAAGACTAGTAAGGCTAGGGAACTATTCACTTCGATAAAATCTACGAATAACTGCACTCGTACGACTTGACATATTCGAAGGTGCAAAGAGGAAATTCTTTATTCATTTCAAACTTATAATTCGAGTAATAATAATAAATATTTCACAGCTTTTAAAAAATTGCGAAGCAAGAAGCAGTCTTAAAATCTAGTTATCTTAATTGGAAAGTTTTCTGACTTGAAGAAATCATTGGCAAGTATCACAACGATGTTGATTTCGAATTCTGAAAGTAGTAAATAATGTTGTTAAAATATCTTCAATTGCGTCTAAGTTAAAAAGCATGCAGATGTAGATACCTATTTTAAAGTTAGTTGTAAGAACTGTTGGACTGGCAAAAAGTCTAGGAAAAATCATAAATATTGGAATCGGCAGTCCTCTGCAAACATTTCCTTCTCCAATTTGGATAGTTTGGATTTCTGAGGCTGTACAGTAAAGTAAACAAAACACCAAATGAGTTCTGCATAAAACGTAATTCTAGAAACGTAGCTTTAGACTAGAATGCCTACCATCTTTAGCAAATCCTTCGGCACACCCACACGTTTCAACCCTTACAAGCTGAACTTCAATGGACTTAATCGGGAACTCTGACTTCTCTATTATAATTTCCCCCGTAAAGGGTTTTGTGATTGGACAGACCACAGAGTCGATATGACCATGAGCCTTGAACAGTCCTAATTTACTTCCAGCTTCGCTGACCATATCAAAATCCACTCTTTTCATTTCTGCAGGGCTGGCCAGTTCTATAAGCGGTGGGCTAGGGTTCGCTGAATTAGAACCGTATTCCACTATAAACTCTAGCATTTTAGACATACTCGACCCAATGAGAAAGGACCGCTTGACTTCACATTTCAGGCTATATTGGATATTGACGAAGACCCCTGTCAAGAAACGATTTGAATGTAATACAATCCCGTAAAAGGTTAGGTTAAGTGGACGACGGTTAACCTGGACGTACCATGATAAGTCTCGTATAAAACTCGGTTGTTTCTTCCCCGTAGAGGAAACTCGAAAGGCAACTCCGTGACTCCTGCAGCGAGTTTTCCAGGTTTTGCCAGCTCGATTTGATACGAAAGCAGTTGTATGGGCTATATTTTAAAAGCCACGTTTAAAACACCAAAATCATGACATTTACTTAGTAGTTGTAGCGCATTTAATTATTGTGACATACTTTGACGGATTGGTAAAACGCTTCAAATATTCCAACTGTTTTCGAGCTGAGCTGCACAAATACAGACAAAGTAAGATGATTAAATGAATCTAGGTACTTTGCAGGCAGCTAATAATAAACCTAATAAACAGATCCTTGATTTTTGATAAGCTTGAAAGTTTAAAGCGCCGATCAGCGTTACCGTATACTACTTAAAGGCTCTGTCGGTACGTCTGTAAATTGTGAATGTGTCTAAATATCGAAATTACAATTTCTATACAACCCTCACATGAATTTTGATAATTCCGGAATCCCATTTCAAACATATACAACTGTACGAAACTTATATGAAAAACTACAAAACGCAGCTCGGGCTAGGGTTGATAGTAAACACAAAAACGCATTTTTATCAACCCTAAAGTTTTAAATACTCAATAGCTGAAACTAAAGTCTCATTTACTTGAAGGTTGACATGTCCTTCCATTAGCAGGACAACTCCATCATGTTTCAAATCCGTTTTGGAAGATACAACAACCGTTCCACGGATAGACTCCTGAAAACAAACCACATGAATCGCGCTTTTAGCCTTAATGACACTTCAGATAAGCAAAGAAACCAAAAACTCCATGGTCAGCAGATCCACAGATAAGTGAAAGCGATATCTACTCTACAGATAAGACAAGAAACGGTGTGATATCCCTAATTCAAAGGTCATTCCAGCTTTTAAAGGTTAAAAAAGGTCATTTGGTAATTGTTGTAAGATAAGACCCAGTAAATGGGCGTCCTGAGCGCGTGGTATTGTAACAAAGAAACACAAATACCAAAGTTAACAACTTACAGTTTCATGAAAAACTTTGCTATATCTCGCAAGTCGAATATCCACAGCCACAACCATTTTAAGAACTTCACCGTTCCAAAAACGCCTCAATTCATCAGTTTCCCTTTAAAACCCCTAAAAAAGATCATCAAAAGCAGTTATACTACAAATTGAGCTTTTCAATTAAAAATCCCCATAAATCCTCATCATCATACCCTTCTATCCTTCCATCTTCAAGTCATCAAATCCACTAAAATTCAATATATATTCCTCTAAAGTTAAAGGTTTTTACTCTAACAAAACAATCCTTGATTTTTACTAAGAATTTCTTGACACTTTCCTCTAAAACTTAGCTATCAAAAGTTCTTCAAAAGACGTAAAAAAACGTCGCACATGACACACAAAGCTGCACAAGTCCCTCCCATCCCATTCTACAATCCGGTAATAGTTTTTTAACCCTTTATACCACCTTAATATACCAGTTTCTAGCATAAAAAACGTGAAGAATACACATAGAACAGGATACAATGCGTTTATCTCGCAAAGTATCATAGACAAGCCAAAGTATAGCAGGATCTCATATGCAGCCTTTTTTTAATATCCTTGGGAGGCCAGACTAAACACGCTCAGAGGCCCATCCACAAATACCCCCAGTGGGGGTCAGCGTCCCCTGCCTGACTAACGCTTCCTCGTCACAAGCCGCATAAGCCCCACCCCCTGTGACCCTTCTGACCCGAGGTCAAAGTCTTGTACAGGTCACGTTCAGTAGATGTAACGTATGCTTGACCCCCATTGAATGACTGGAAGCTGAGGAAGGGCACGCACATGCATTACATGCAATATGCTACACTCGAGACCAACATTTCCACACAAAGAAGGCCTATTTCGTTATTTCAACAAGACACCGATTTATAAAAAACGAGTGGAATTTTCATAAAAAAATGAGGGTTTAATTAGCGGAATATTGGGCAGTTTGACGTCAGTTATTTCTTGGAACATAAGGAAGTTAGAAGCCGTTGGTTTTGATGTATTGATTGGGGTTTTTGGAAAGTTGGAACATCCACGTGTTAAGGAAAGAAGTCTGGGGTGTTTGCGGGAGAAAAGCTGGACAGAAATTATTTATTACCTTATCTTTGATAACCTTGAATTTATTTTTACTTATTTTGTCCAGTTCTGTGCTTCTTATTTGGCGATTTTGTAATAAAACAGTCGCAAACGGTGATCGATCGCTGCGGTTTAGAGGAAGAATAGGTTAGTATTTAGTAATTTAGTGAGTCTTGGATTTCGAAAGTTTGACTGGAAAAAGTACGGTTAGGAAATGTCGGAATTGGACTTCAGAATGTCGGACGACGAGAGGGAGATGGACATTGATAGTGAGGTCAGTATTCAGTATTTTTAGGGGAGAAACCCCTTTTTCAAAAGGGTCAATTTTTAGTTAAATTCGGAAATTGTAAAGTCATTTGTTGGGTGGAAATGTGAAGGATGAGGATAGATGATGATATTTATGAATGTGTTTTCAGGAAGATGACTTTGGTGACGATGACCAGCACGGTTATGACAAGTCCCCTGGGGGGTCTTCCACCCCGAATAAACCGATGACCCAGGTAAATAGCATGTCTAACTTTTGATGGCGCACGTGGCTTTATTTAATACTAATTGGTGTGTTTATTTTAATTAAATTAGGCCGAGAAACGAGCCCATCACAACATGTTGGAGAGGAAACGAAGAGATCATATAAAGGACTCGTTTATCAGTCTTAGAGACGCCGTACCTTCTTTACAAGGAGAAAAGGTATCTTTGCCCTATAAGTTTGGAACCCTGCGGTCGGTCTAAGGACCGTTTTTAACCCGTTGAATGTATATTTATGCTGTGATTTGTAAAAGTTCGAAATAATTATTAGTAAAATATTTTTCTCATGGCACTGACTAAGCAGTCCAGTCGTGCTCAAATACTGAAAAAGGCGGCCGAGTATATACAGTTTATGAGGAGGAAAAATTCTGCCCATCAGCACGATATTGAGGATCTGAAGCGTCAAAATCACGTTTTAGAGAATCAGAGTAGGTTTACTTTTTTTTAAATTATCCCTGTGACTATGAATAGGATTAATAAGTGCTGTTTAAGAATGTAACTATTTTTGTAGCCAAACTTGCATCTCGAGCATTAGATCGGGCTAGAGTACAAGGTGGTCCACGAGGGTCGAATGGGTCTGGCACAAGTCCTATTGACATTAAAGGGACGATAGGAAGTAGCAAGCGTAGGAGTTCCGATTCCGATAATTCTGACGGGGAGTTTCACATGATGAGTTCTCCGGAGAGTGCCACTTCATCGTCCAAGTCCAATACCTCTGCCCCTCTTCCAAGTAATTCTACTAATGGCAGTGGACCCAAGAAACTCAAGGTGTTACATGCAGCCAAATAAGTATACCTGTTTTTTTCTACTACTACGATAAGTCTATTTTGTAATGACCTTACCTGTATGTTGCACAATAAATATTAATTTAGGACTAATCATATGTAACTTAACGAAATAAAAGTATAAAAAGTGAACTGCTTAGGCATCAATAAATCATGAAATATAAGGTTCGTTTTAATCGATTTAGTTTTTTTACTTGTATCACACAACGAAATCAGGTAGATTAACTCTATTATGGTCGTCATTACAAACACTCCTTAATATTAATCAGAAGCTAAGAAAAATATGAATAATTTTACACGGTCCTACGTAAAAAAGGACACTTCATCAGATAAACACATAAGTATCTTGTTCATGATATATCAAGGATTAAATTCGTAAATCAAAAAGCAATTATATCACAACCTAACGTTATACCTAAATAAGTAATTTCAACTTGACATCATGTACACCGCCTAGCATTGCAAGATGAGAGCGAGGCTAGGACGCACGTCAGTCTTTCTTGTGATGATAGTTGAAATTGAAATCAAAGGTTAATTTGAGTCCAATCCAATCCACTGTAGCATGCACTTCTTACACTTCTGAAGAATTTAGTAATAATCAGATGGATTACGTGGCCTGGGTGCTCCTGCTCCTTGACCTCGACCTATTCATTAATTAAACTTTTTTTATCTTTACCTCTGACTTTTCAATATTCCAGGTCAACGTAAGCTACTCTTACCAACTGGAACATCATTGTTATCATCTTCATCGTCATTAGGCAATAGTGCACCTCGGCCCATTCCCCCTCTAGCACTTCTAGCTGGTATTGATGAACCAAGTGCCGGAAAATCTTCACTATTAAAATTAGTTCCGGTAGGTTTCCTCGTAGCACCCCAAGGGACCCCATATTCAGGCATATTTCCACTCATCAAGGAAGGAGATGAAGGCTAAAAATACAAAGAAAAATTTGTCACTTCCTTCCATGTGTAAAGTTCCAAATTAGATTAGTAAAATCCATGACCAGACAAATGCCATGCCAGTTTAGCTTTTCATGCAGCGCACACACTAAGCCAGAGAAAATTAATTCGTAGCATAGGATCGTTAGAAGCTTACAAATACATATATTTGTTAGGCGAGCTAGTGATAGATGATCCATCTTATGATTTGACTTGCAGGTAGCTAAAGAAAACAATGAAAGCCATTGTAATTTATTACTCTAGGATCGTATTGTGATGAGGGAACCGTATCTTCCCGTATTAAACTCTTTCTTGATGGACCATCAGGATGAGAGTCGGAGAAACAAGGCTCTTCTTCATGCTTCCGTTTACCACTCCCACAAGCAGATTCTGAATTTGAATCACTTACTACTTCCTCTCTCCTTCGTCCATTTGAACTGCTCCTTAGCTGATCTGTTTTCTCTGGTCTTGAAGATTCCGTCGACGAACTTTGGGAAGATGATGGCCGAACAAGTACATCCTAAAGCCGTACGGTAAAGATTCCCAGAATATGCATAAGTACATTTCTAATTTCTTTAAAATTAATAAATAAAGAACCTCTTCCTTTGTAGAACTTGGAGCTCGAGGTCTAGGAGCAGAGGGTTTGGGTAATTTGTTTATATCGTGTCGATCAAGTTTTTGAAGATCGAATGCTGGTAGAAACTCGTCAAACATTAGAAACATCCTCCTTAATACAATGTTTCTACTACATGTACTCATTTTCAGGGAAGCAGCTATCTAAAAACCAAAATATGTTGAAAATCAAGAATACTTTGGGTATATGCTGGTCAGTACGGTTTTCTTCTTACTCCTATGTGATGACGACAAGATATCTGATCTTTCCAGTCGTAACAACCTTTGCTTAGTATTGCAACTATAAGAATAAAAAATACGTATAAATGAGAACATAATTGACATCTACCCATAGATTATTTATTCCACAACTTACGTGCTGCTTGCTCAAGCTTGTATGTCGTTATCACATTTTCATAATTTGGGTTTAGCTGGTTGGCATACTGTGCAATTCGGACTATCAATTTCGGCAACTTGTAAAATTTGATGGATTTCAAAAAGACCGTGTACTCGACTTGCTTCTCCTCTAAAGTACAGAGATAACAACAAGAACAGAATATTGTTCATGTCCTGACCTTCTAAATTGTGGAGTAGTCAGATATTGGCAAAAATTAATGTATCTCTCTTACGGTCCATATTTTGAATAAGCCATTCCAGACAACCCTGAATATACGTTGTTTCCTTCTCCACTGCAAATATTACAGGCCCTTTACGATACCCCTTTTTGAGCCACTAAATAACACACAAGACTGATAATGAATCCGTTTTGAGAATAGACTCCTTTTCCTTTGAAACCGATAAATTCAACCAACGTACATGTTCTATGAATCCTTTAACATTTTTCATAATGTTGTTATAATCTCGATTCTCGGGTGTAAATACATCAGACCCTGGTTCTGGCAGCCCCGTTTCTTCGCTAGCTTCCTTAGCAGCGCTGGCATAACCGACTGGAGTTCTTACTATTATAAACCAACATACAAGAGGAAATTTAACATGAATGAGATTTCATTTACAGGCTTCATATAATTAACTACCCGTATCCACAAGCGTCCAATAAGTTGATTTAAGCCCCTCTCTTAAACTGAAAGCAGCCATTCCTATTTCAGACGGCCAATAAACCCTCTCATTTTTCAAAACAATTTGTTCAACACAAAATGCAGTTTTCATCAAGATGAAGATTCGATCCAGCGTTCCGTCCCCGGTTCCCAACTCATCAATATAATCATCCATCTCTTCAGCTAGCTGTCTATCTTCATGAACCCTTGTCTGCACTTGAGCGTAACTGGAATTCAAATAAATAAACTATAAAACCCTCCTCGACAGCAATTGAATCAAAAACCTTAACTTACCTCTCTCCAGTTACTGTAAACTTGTTAGTCAAGTCAAATTTCGATTCGGACTTCGCAATCCGAGACATTTCCTCAAACGGCTCTTTATCCTCTGGACTTAGACGCTATAAATACAAAAAACACCATTTATTCTTGCAATTTTTACCTCGCACATCGATTGTAAGCTAAATCCCTCATTAAGTTACATACTTTCCATTCTTCACAAACTGCTTGGGCCACATCTTGATACCCTCTAGGAAAACGATAACCCTCCTGTTCCAATTCCTGTTTTCTTCTCTGCATGTAAAAGAAGTAGGCATTCTTTGGCTGCTTCTTCTGTTTTGGTGGCATTTGAACCAAAGAAGCCTGATGCCTGACCCAAAAATATTAAAGCTGCTTTCAAGAAAGATATCAATCAAATTTCCAAATTCCTGTTTTTTTTTGTAAAACCTGCACAAAAAGTCAACCCATTACAAAAAGCCAAACCAAAACCAACCAACCAACCTAAGGTAGGTTTGGTCTTAATTACGACGACTATAATTATAAAAATTATAATTAATTAATTAAATGTCTCACTTGTGAAATTCCCTCAAACTACACAACGACAACCCCCCAGCCTCTTCCTTCTAAGGGTGCTTTGCTGGCTATAAAACTACAACGTATGCAGTGGTACAGTTAATGGTACAGTAGCGGTTACAGTGGTACAGCTACAGTTGAATGTTGAATAGTACAGCTGGCACAGTGAATGGTACAGTAGAGCGGTACAGTACAGTGGCACAATGAATAGTACAGTAGAGCGGTACCGTACAGTGGCACAATGAATAGTACAGTAGCGGTACAGTGGCACGGTGAATGGTACAGTAGAGCGGTACACAGTGGTACAGGTACAGTCCCAGAAACCGAGACGATTTCGAATTCGAAAAACTACGTCCAGTCCAGCTCCAGTTCCAAGAATTTAGTTCGAGTGAGGATGAGGATACCCCGCGTCAGCCTCGTTGTTTTGGTTTTTACAACAGGAGAGAATATAAACCGCGAAAATTAATTCAGAATTCATTCATAACCAAGTGTCGTGGATCGGAACAATTTTTCTGTCCAATAAGAAGATTTCAAATTACAAATAATCAAGATAAGACCAAGATAAGACAAAAATAGCAGGTTTTTTCAAACGCTTATCGAGAAACAGGAGTTCGGACGCTTCTTGTGTTCGTCATTGATTGAAGGAGCAAGGAAGGAGAGATAAAGCAGAACACAACATCGGGCCGGGGCAGATTAGATTACGCGGATGTACTTTGTCAACGATCTTGTTGATATTTCGTATCTTTGAACGGTAGAATTGGAATGGCATTATTTCCTGCCTACGGACCTCCTGGAAGTAGGCGAGCTCAAGAGGGTAAAATTAGAACGGAGATGTATAACTGTAACCGCAATTTTCCAGGTGTTTTTGTACTAATTCTTGTGATAATAATTAATTAGGTAGCAGCAAGTCGGAGGCTCCATTGTTTTCCATCGACAGAGGCGGAGACCAAAGAGGAGGTCAAGGAAGGAAAGAAGACTCTAGACCAGAGATAATTGTTTTAGATTCAGTAGGATCAAGCGATGGGGAAATCGTTGACGATGATGCCAACGAAGGGCACGAGGAACAGCAGCAGCAACCAGGGCCTTCGTCATCGTCAAAGAGAAAGAAGGCTAAAAAGAAATCTGTGAAACGAAAGCGGAGCTCAAGTAGGTCAAGATCAGGTCGAAGACGTAGGAGTAGTAGTGAGGAACGAGGAGGCTCGCACAAGAAGAAGGACAAGAGGTCTAGAAGGGATTCCCGGGAGAGATATAATGATTATGAGGAAGAGGAACATGGACGGGGAAGGGGAAATAATCGAGATCGAGAAAGAGGTCATCAACAAAATTACAATCAAAACTCTAGAGGAAGGGAAGAACGAAATAGAGGAGGTGATAGGAGAGATTACTACGATGATGGGAAAAATCAGCGTGGCCAACACGACTATCATGAAGAACAGAGGTGAGTGATGGTATTAAATCGAGATTAAGTTGAGAAGTTTGCTGTTATATAGTTAAATGTTTAAAGGTATTCAATTAATCTCTATCGCAGGTTAAGGGTAGCTCAAAACTTCCCAAGGAAAGTGTTTTTAGAAGAAGTAAATCTAAAACCGGAATACGCCTTTCGCATGGACTCAGAAGGAAACAAGAAAAATCTCTTGAGTTACAGTCTAAGTAACTTTCAAAAGTCTTATTATGAATATGGTGGCAAGATATTTGGAGCCACGGACAAAGAGGTAGATAGCATTTATTCTAAATTTTCAAAGTTCCGTTGTAAGCTACCCGATGCGTTAGAACATGAAGAAGACCGTAGTAGTAGTGACGACGAGCCCAAGTCCAAGAAGAAATCATCCTCTAGGAAAAATTCTTGCGGTGTGAAAAATACTGAAACGTTTATTTCTTTTGGAAAAGGGCGAAAGGAAGATTCAGGGAAGCTTTACCCTTTTAGAGTCGACGTAAACGAAGGTTTTGAAACTTTGAGTATCCCAAGAAAAGAAGGAGAACTAAGCATGAAGGAGAAGATTGAACGATATAATTCTGAGTTAAGGGATCAGCCCACCAATGTAAAGTTGTGGAAAGAATTTGTGACTTTTCAAGATCAAGTTTTTGAGCAGTCTGACCAACTCTACGAATATACGGGCGGAAATGAGGCTCCTGGAGGTAAGAAAGGTTCGAAGAAAAAGAGAAACAGGAAAGCTTTGGTGGATAAAAAAGTGTCAATTTTGGAAAAAGCTTTAAGTGAGTTGGGGTTTTGTAGTTTTCTCAAGATATTGTGCGTTTGCTATTTTCAGACAGTAACATAAATTGTTTTTTTTATTCCAGTTAAAAATCCGAAAGTCCTTGATCTCCATCTTCTAAGACTAGAACTTTTATACGAAGTCAACAAACCTTCAATGGTTTTAAACGAATGGAAAAAACTCGTCTCAAATAACCAACAGTTAAGTTCCTTCTGGATGGAGTATCTTCGATTCGCTTCAACTCAACTTCAAGTTTACTCCTCATCGTCAGTAGCAAGCTTGTTTCAAAAATGTTTCCAGAAGTTTCAACAAATGTCAAACCCGACCTACCCCGCTTTTCAAAGACCAGTCAAGTTTGCCTTAGTAATAGCGGATCTGCTGTTTTCTTTATGTCTTTTGATGAAAAGCGCTGGCTACAAAGAAAAGTCAGTGGCCCTACATCAAGCACAACTTGAAATAGATTTCTACAATCCTAGCAAGAATGATCCTCAGGCAGATTGGACAGACGACTCCGCTTTGTTTGAAGTGTTTTGGGACATCGGAACCGCACGATTTGGAGAGCCGGGTGCACCTGGATGGAGCACCGTTGTTGAAACAAAAGTAGCTGACACAGCTGATATCGGGCTTTCCGATAGTAAAATATCTATCTTTGAGGATAATTTTTTCGAATCCATCAGCTCCGGTGGCGAAGGTTCGTCTGAGTCACGGAAAACCCACCAAGAACATTGGCTCTCAGTGGAATCAATTAGAAGCAAACTGCATCGTCTGCCTTGGAGGGCAAACTGCTCGGACCTGGAGGAAATTGAAGATTATCAGCGTGTTGTTTCATCCTCAGACGTTAGAAATTACGTATCCCCAGTGCCGGTAGTTTCTTACATATCCTCGTTTGATAGACAAGCTGCTTATTTTAGACATGTAATAAACTTAATACTAACTCTACAGGAAGATTTTCTTCCGCACACTCAAACTTTGGATACTATACTATCGCCCTTCACTTTAATAACGTTATCAGAATCCAAAAGTCTATTTTCTGACATTTTTTACTGGAAAAAGTTACTATCCCTTTATAGTGGCGAAGAACTCAAAGATCAAAAGTTAAAAACTCCTGAAGGATTCACCGCACTAGATTTAACATCTAGTGGTCCTATAAATGGCGGTGTTCATATTGAATCCACCCCTAAAATAGTTCTACCCGTGTATTCTTCCGAAGTCGAGGCAACTAAAAATGAGCTCTTAACCCTAAATTATAACCATCACCTCTCCATGTTACGAAACATTGTGGAGAAAAGTATTGATTTACTTGAACCACCCTTTTCTGCTCTTCTTTTCGAAATGTATGTTCGATATGAACAGAAAACTACGTTTGCGTCACTAGAAAATCGTAAAGCGAGAGCTAAGATTGCTAAAAATCTTATGAAGAAGGATAAGCTTCGCAATTCCATGGGAGCCTTCCGAGAAATATCAATGCTAGAGTTTTTCGAAGGCCGGCCAGCCACTGCTGTAGAACTTCTTACGAAGACCATCAATCTCGGATGCAGCACACTGACTGAAAACTTTGACCTTAATGAAGAGTGGGATAAAATTACCGACCTAGTGCAAATGTATCGACAACTTGCTGAGTTTCATTTAAAAACCAACCAACCGTTGGCCTTTCACATTTTGACCTTGATGGGAAATGGATTTAAGCCCGTAAATCTAAAGCGTCCGGAGTCTGAATTAGCTCAGCTGAAAACAAACTTGTTATTAAAAGCCTTACGACAGTTTGAAAAGATTTTGGCTCAATTGATACCCGGAATTGAGCTAGAAGATATCGACGAAGAGTCTCCTCAACTAAAAGCAAGTTTGGAAAATTGGAACGGAGATAAATCTGTAGAATTTATGCTCCAGAAGCCTAACTTGATTGTCGAATGGACCAAAGCGTTTGCTTTATTTCAGTATTTAGCCAAGGATTTCGAAACTGCTTGTGATATTTATGGCAAGGTCTTAAAGAGGGTCGTAGTTTCAGAGCCACTTAACTCCAGCTGCCAATATGATTCTAATTTGGCCAAGTAAATCATTATGCTAATTAAAATCCTATGCAGTATGCCACTTTTAATTTGCAATACTGACAGTAATATTTTATATTTCTAGCCGACACAATATACGTGAGCAACTGTACATAAGTTGGTGTAACTTGGGAGCTCTTGTTTTGGCAAAAAATCCAATGACTAATGCCAAATTCAGAAATATATTAGGAAAAGCCCTTGAAGAATATCCATCTAGTCCACCATTACTTTTACTATTCACTGACGTTGAGGTTTGTCTACAAACAAAATGATACTCTTGTACGGTTGGAAGTTTTAAGAAAAACAGTACAATTAACATTTAAATATGAACCCTGGTGATATTTTTTATTAGAATCAAATGAGCATAGCTGGAAAACTGTGGCGAATGATGGTTGCACTCGTAAAACAAGACGGGGGTTGCAATCATTGGACGCCTTTGCTGATGGGATACGGCCTTGCAAAGAAAATAGAAGATTTAGAACGTGATGAAGAAGTTGGTTTAGATTGTTTTGGAATAGGTAATTAGTTATATTGCGACGCAATTTTGATTTTCCGATGTTATAACGTCCATGCTTCCTCCCGTGTTATAATGCCAATAAAATGAAAATTATATAATTGAATTTCAGGGGGACCAGCAGTTCCACCGGACACAATATTTTACAAGCTGGACTCGTTACTTAGTGCAGCTCAAAGTAATCGCATCACTAGAAACTGTCCACTAGTGTGGAGAGTTCATTTAAAATTATTAGCTTTAAGAGCCCAAGTAGGCAAGGACGTTAGAAGAGCCAAAATTACATTCTACGATGGAATAAGGCACTGCCCTTCTTCAAAAGCTCTGTACATGGATGGTGTAACCTATTTCCCAGAAATACTGAAGGAAATCACAGAACTAATGGCTGAGAAGAAAATCTACGTACGATTACCAATCGAAGAGTTAGAAGTTCTTTTAGAAATAGAATTAGGAAAAGAAGCAAAAGAGAAGAACACAGGCAGTGAGTCCGACGCTGTAGTGATTTCTGACTCCGACGAAGATGTCTAAGTTATAAACTTACTTCAGTGCAGTCAATAAAGATTGAACTTGTGAAAATAAAAAGTTCGCCACTCGTCACATAAAACCCAATTAAAACTTTTCGTATAATTATTTCTCATAAATCAGTTTAATCATAGTATTAAGCATAATTAAATTAGCATATTAGTTTAAGCGCAATTAAATTATCCATCAAATCTTAAATTGTTACATTCAAAGTTTCAATCGTTGTGTTGTCTTGTCACATCATACTTAGAATTATCATAACATGGAATACTTTTTTTTATAAAGTTATATATAACTTTTTATACCTGAAGGACACTTAGAATTAGCAACAGCGTTTATCATTTCCATTTATTCACTCAATACTCTGAAGAGTTTGAAGCGTTTTGACGCATTCACGAAGATACTCATGGTACTTGAGTTTCTCCCTCTCCTCCGAGAACTGGTCTCGTTGAAGTCGCTCGGTTGTTACTTCAATTTCATCAACGATTGCGATTTCCGCCTGTCGTATTTTCAACAGGGAGTTACCATCCAGTTTCCTTTTGATCTTGGGAACGGTCACGAGTTGGGTAGTAATTGCATGGTCACCAGAACCTTGAATTAAATATCAGATTTTGGTATTTTACTGACATTACATCTTAATCTGCAGCAGTGATGGTCTTACTGCTGATTGTCGGGTTAGCAGGAGTCGTTTCCGCTTCAGTATTGGAATTAGAATTAGAATGATCTTTCCCCTTTCCAGCAGCACTTTTTAATGAGTCACAATTCACGCAGATTATGTTCGCTTTCTTATCTTGCATCAATACACTCTGTAAAGCCCGAATTTGGTAGTTACCAGAATTATGATACTAAAATTACCCGAATCATTCTATTTCACATGAGTATTCAAACTTACGTTACAAGTTGGGCAAGAATCTGCAAGCATTTTGTACCCTTTCAGTAACATTTGGCCCATCGACGCTGACACATCGTTGCTCCGTGAGTTTCGGTCCGTCATGATTAATTATGCTCGCTTCCCTTCTCAGTTTAAGGCCAATAGTCAATACTCTGATCAAATTCAGAAAAAAAGCTTGATTTTATTTATAAGCTTTAGAAATCTTCAATCGACACTCAACTCACAGTGGCACCCCTCCTCACTGGCTTATACTACGACCCTTTAATTTGCATCATGAAGGCTAACTAAAAGCTTAATAATTGGCAAAGTGTGACCCTCACTCAACGCCAGTATTCATGGCTGGCAGGGCAGAATACCTTGACTATGAATTACAAGGACTTATTCATAATACGCATTTATTTATTCAGTAATCGATTTCAATTACGGCTTATAGTGATGCTTTAATCATGGCAGCATGAGCTGATCCGAGTTAGGTACTCAGTTCCTGCAATGCATCATTTGTAGACCATTTGTCACCATTGCTCATAAAATTTGCATTCGCAATAATGCAACACACAAAGAGTTAAATCTGAAACTTTCAGGAGACTTCTTCTAATATAAAAAAGGCACGACAATCTTCATTTCCCTTTTCTATCAACAGTATAGTTTTCGAATAAAAATAGTAACTGTATAGTCAATCCGACGGCAACATAAAGAAAGCAATTATCTCAATGAGGCATTACACATTATTGGAGACTAAATTGCTTAGAATTGACTGATTAACAGTGTAATATCCCATCCAAGCATGAAGTTGGACGTCTGCTAAAACCACATACTTCTTTAGATGCGTAAAATCAATTCATCTATGGTTTAACAACGCTGAAGATGAAACAGTTATTAAATACAAAGCAAACAACCATACAGGCTAAACTAAAATGTAGGTCAGGTTTATGCACCCAAATAGGCTTTCAGCTAAGAGATCCCTGTGGGGTTTATGATGATGAATGAGCGATGATCGCAATCCAAAAGTGATAATCTTGACTTGGGGAAGCGAAGCATATCCCATCCCGTGAATTTATTAATCAATTAGTATATTCTATTTCTTATACTCAGTAAATTATCTAATTGTAAATGAGCCACTGCTTCAAATAACTATTATAAACATGCATAAAATAATACACAAGTTCTTGGATGGGTACCTTTTTTTACCTAGCTCAACAAAAGCTTCGAATTCGTATGAAATGTAGATACAGTCAGATACACGCTAGTGATATTCTTGGCACGAATTAGTAATTTCAGGATAGAATGAAAAATAGTCTCTTAGGAGCTTTCTTTTATTACGGACATAGAGTCCTCAATTACTGAGCTACACTGAATTGATTCATGCAACTAGAAACGTTGCTTCTGCCTTGTCAAAGTTGGATTTACAATTTATACTCAAGTTTCTAAATAAAAGCCGTCTCTTTTCATATACAGGATGGTTTGTATTGTCTAAGGATTATCTTATAATTCTAATTGAAGTCCGATCCATTGTTAGTTACCAAAATTAACTATGCTATTGAACAGCATGGGAGGGTAGGGTGACGGTAGGGATAAAACTTATTAGGAATTGGCACGAGACAGCATGACATAGTAAGACGAGGTTCGCTAATTGTCTGCATCCCCCACATGAAATATTCCATGCGTGAATTTATTGTTAAAAACTAATAAATTATGCTTAAATCCTTACTCCAAGCCCCTTTTTCGATACTAAAGTCTACTGACATAAAAATAAAATAGTAAAACAATAACTAATCAATGAATAATATATTAGAAGTCCGTTTAGACCGTCCGAAGGTCTAAACTTTGAAATCCAACTTGAAGGCACTTAAGTTGGTCCTATCTATAGGGAAGGATAACTGAATAAATAATAAAAACAAAGTACCGTAAAGTCGCGCATTACAGCCGCCCTCGTTAATTTAGCCGCATCCGTTTTTAACATAGCCCAAAATAAAA
>JAQFZX010001760.1:0-25530 GCA_034682405.1 Hydroisotoma schaefferi | reverse complement strand
ATTGTCACTTTGCAAAATTTGCAAAATGCAAATTGCCAAATGCCAAGTACAAATTGCAAAGTGGTGGAACGGGCCCCAGCACTTGATTTCCCCTTTATATTCCCCAGCCTCTACCTAAAATGTGCTTGAAAAATAGCGTGTGTCGATGGAAAAATAGTCGATCTATCTTAGCGCGGTGCAGGTATTGTTCACGCCGTTGGTTGAGTGTTATGGGTTTTCAACAATGCAAGCAGAATCGTTTTTCGTGTTTTCGTAAAACCTCCAAGCGGGAAATCGGTATGTCCCACCCCAATTTAGAGAGGATTGATTAGTTAATAGTGCGAAGTTTCCGTAAAGTACTGCTAAAAAGGGGGAAACAAACGTATTCGATAAATACTAAAGTGTGTTTCGTTTTTCGTATCGTGTTATTTAATTAAAATTGATTTCAGTCCCAATTTAGTCCTTACACAGTTGACGTCTCGTCTCTCGCGGAACTGTCCGAAGCTGTAGGACCCCGTGGAATTCTTATGACTCCAGAGTTTTTTAATGACGTCATGAAATATGCCATCTATACAGCGGCTTATAGTGGGAAAATATTAATGTGGTATCTGTACGATCTGCATTCGTTAAGGAAATCTCAAGGGGAAATAGCAAAAGGTATAGTCGGCGACCCTTCGGATTGTGCCACACTTTGGACAGTTGCAGATGTACCGTTCTTTAGAAAGGAATTGGAGGATTCTTGTCGAGCATATACTACGTATTATCAAGATGATGCGAGACATGCAAACTTTTATTTGGCTTACATCGAGGAAACAAGAGGCGCTCATTTTAGAATGATAGCTCTGAATCCAACTAATATGAGACCCCGTAAGGAACCAACTGCTAGTCCACTAGTTCCTTGGTTCGTTGACTCTTCAACAACTTATTTGTTTGAGGCAAAGTTTCCTGGAGATGACACAGAATCCATTTACCTGAGTGGAGTCCACGTGGGGCAACAACTCACCGGTATCAATGCTACATTTAAAGAGGCATATTCAGGAGGGTAAGTAAACGTGTGTCGTGTGAAGCCATGAAGCCAAAGTTGCACTTTTATGGATGGTCAATTGTATTTTGTAGTAAGAAATTATATGGAGACAAAAGCGAGATGTACAATTTTGAAATTTACATCCGCCATATAAGACCTGTGGATGAGTTCCTGGATGGATTTCGCCAAGTTTTGTACGGAACGGTAAGATAAGATGTAGTTAATTTTGTTTATTTAATGTACAGGCTGACCCAGAAACAACCATGTAAACAAACCTTTTTGTTATATTACACATAAATTAGTACGATTAGTATTAAATGTGCACTTTGATAATAATCGGTAGAGATTCCAACTTTGGCTGCGTTAGAAAGTTAGTAGTAAATGATGCCAGTATTTATTTGTAACCATTATGAATCGGAGAATTAAACATTTTAAGTTAATTAAAATTCCCATATGTGTGGTGGTACGCTACATCACTTTGTATCAAAACATCAAAAGCTTTTTCTTTTTAATTAAATTCAACATTTGGACCTTCTTTATTTTTATAGATAATCAAACCTCCAGCTATGAAGGCGATGCCTGTTGAATTCACTGTTTTGCAAGTGACTCATAGCAATTTGGTATTTATCTTAAACAGAAGTCCCAATGGTAAATTCCATGATTTTGATGATCTACTAATTTGATCATAAAGTACGGAGTAATAATCTAAAGTAATTTTTTAGGCGCAGATAACCGCATTTTTGAGTTTGAGGAAAAACACATCGGAATGACGCATTACTTCCCAGGTTTATTATTAGCAATACTTAAACTCAAAAGATTCACTAAGACTTGGCCCTACTCCTGTTTCGGTTTTTTGAAAACTGACTACTTTTATCATCGTTCATTTGTGGAAGGAAGTTTCAACTTAATGCGCATGTTGTAAAATGTCGGTATTTTATTTCTAGGAAGGCTCAGTGTTCTTCTAATGGGCTTTGCAGAAGCGAATAAGATAATGTGGGGATACTCTACTGTGCACGTCAGGACGGAGAGATTCCTTTGTATCGAGAGCTTTTATTCTTTCTTGATTGACATGAGTACAAAAGCCTACCGAGAAATTAGAATAAAGTCCGTTGATACTCCGGGGTCTAATGCTGCTGAGTGGAAAGAGTACGTAGATACTCTTAAAAAGGAGCAGGTAGATGAACAGAAAGTTCAAGATGAATTGTACAAACAAAAGTTATTATCGAATCCGAACGCGAATGCTACGACCGTTGTTCTGTATAAACCGTTGGAAAGAGTCAAAGATAGAAATTGCGGAACCTCGGGGGTAGGCACAGGCAGACGGAAAAGAGCCGTAGAAGCCGAGAACACCGTTTCCATTCCACAGGATACGAGAAAAAACAACTTGATTCGGAGTAAGAGAGCACCTAAGGACGATTCAGAGCATCCTTGGGTACTTGCAGACGGCGGCTGCCATCACAATTTACTCCTTAAGGATAATCCCGTATTATTTAGCCATGGGGGAAAGATTTCTTTGGACCTGCACGACTCCATTTCGTTTACCGTAGTAGTTCGGGCACTCACTCAACGTTAGTACAAATTTATTTTGCTGGTTCCGCTTTCGAAATATTGAGTTTTTGTTGGTTCACTAGGAATATTGTTTTTTACAGTGGGAAAAATCATGTTGTACAGGCCATTGATAGTTATCACAAATGCCAACCCAGATCTTCTAACCGTGGATAAAAAGGTAGATTACAGCTTACAAGATCATTATCAGTCAGTCAAGATAACGCTCACACCTACCGGGTTCAGGATGGGAAGTTCTACTGTGATGATAAGAACTATTACGACCTCACTTCAATGCGAAGGGCCTTCGAGTATGACTTTCGTGGTTTTGCTTCATCGAGCAGAGGGGCGGAGGTTGTTCGTGAACTATCCGTGAGTGTACCTACCGCCTTGAGTGGTTTTACCTCCGTTTTTTTTGTTTGGTCTGAAACTCAAGAGCGCAATGACTTTAATTGAACTTTTACCAGTATTCCAGTATGTAAACTTGCATACACCCTAGGAGGTCCATATCGACCGTGGTTTAAAGATCGAAAGAACTGTATTGAACCTAGCATGCTCTTAAAAGCAAATGATGATCCAATAAAAGTGGGAACGCTGACTGTTTACACTAAGCTGGAGGTAAAGAGTAGCCAACTGATTAATGATTGATTAAATTGGAATAATTAATGTGCGCAATTAAATTGGCTTCTGGTTGGTTTAAAGACTAACTACCGGCCACCAAGCATTCGTGGAGAGAAGATTCCCCTGTCTCGTAACATTTACCACGCGGATCCCTCCAAGCCCAAGTACAATGAATGGTACGCCGTGACAAAACATAGTGGTACGTTATCACCCATAATATTAAGTTAATAGAACTGAAAGCAAAAGGAATTGAATAATGTTTATTAACTCATATTCGATTTATTTGCATAGGTAAGTTAGATCAGTGCGCTTTTCGGAATAATCGAAGTTCTTGTAAATGTAGTGATGCAGATAAGCTTTCCGACTCTGAGGAGTTCACAGACTGTAAGGAAATGGTATGCTGACGAATTGTAACTTCCGTTATTTTCGTACAGTAGGTAATCTTAAACCTCTAAACGTTTCTTTAATTGTGCATTAGGTTTACACGGTTCAGCGTTCGAAATCATACATGTTCAGCATAGAATATGATCCTATAATGAGAGACAGTGATCAACACAAGGGGTTTTTTACTGTAAAGGGTCATTTGTCAGTGTGGATTGAAGAACTTAATGGCAGAACCGAGTTTTCAATTAGCTGTAAGTTGTTTCGGATGGATGGATTCTTATATAGTGTGATACTGATGATGTCATTTTCATTCTTTAAAAAATGATTTATAGCTGTGCAGTCTGACATACTACAAGCTATAAATTCGGACGCTAACCTGAATAAAGGAAAAACATACTACGATGCGAAGACGCTGAAGATTACTCTGCATGGCACCGGCTTGTACCATTTTCGTGCTTCTTTAGGCGAATTCGACTCTTTTGAAGAGGTCACTGGATACTTTATGGCAAGTCCATGTTCTACTCAGTCGCTTTTAATTAAATTGAAATTTTTTACCCATCCTTTATTTATTGTTATTTATTTTATGTGTCTCTTTGATTAGCTGTATTCGGACTCGAATGAACTAAACCACGTAAAGTTGGTAGTAGTAATGCTCATCACTCTTACGCTTTGTTTTACCATAATCTTCATCGGATTCTTGAGGGTACGGCGCTCGTTAACCGCTCAGCTACCTTTAAAGGATGCTCCTATGCCCAGGATTAAAAGTAAAGAATAATGTCTACTCTCTGTTTTCACAATGTTCACATTTTACATCTTCTTTAAATTAGTTCACATTTTAAAACTTCATATTTTTATTCTCTTTCAGCGGAATAAGCAGGGATGTTCTTAAAGGCTGGCAAAAACGTTAGGTTGTAGGTTCCTGTTTAAGTTTTTAATTTAAAGTATAATTTTCAGAACTGTTCTTCCCTGCAGACAGACAGTTAGTGTATCAGTATTGTTTTTGTTCGTATCAATAATAATTCAATCCTTCAAATCTTAGTGGTTAATTCGTATTCTATCGTTACTTTTTTATTAATAAAATATTCCTAAAATTCTAGCTAGGTTCTGCTCTCTCGTGTACTAAAATTCATAACCATTAATTAATCAATTAACCATACTGTCTCGATTAATTGCCTCCCTTAAGTTTTACTAAGCTCTATCTCTATGTAACTGTTACATTTTTGTACTTGACCTTCAGAAGAAAGGTCAATAATTTAATAGTAGCCCCGGGGCATTATCGAACTACGGTTTATTTTTTAAAGTTGCTAAAATCAGTAAAAAGTAAAAAGTAAGGCAAAGCGTCTCGGAACAAAGGGGAGAAGGCTGAGGGTTTTTGGTATTTTGCAGAGTGGGAAACTTTGAACCAGCCAAGCGAGCAAGAAATATAAGATTTACCTGGGATAAAAAATGTCTGATTTTTTTAATTCCGTTCTTTTTTTGATGTCAAAATGTCATTTTTATTGTTAATTATTGGAGCTTAAAACTCAAGATTAAGTTGGGGATAAATTATAAATATGTTAGAGTTTTGCAAAAGTTAAAAGAAATAATCGAAACAATTTTGGCGAAAAAGTTGTAGTAACAAAAGGGAGCGTTTTTGGTTATCTGTTTTCCCTCAGCGGCTGAATTGCAGTCGGTTATCGGGATTTGATAAGGACCAAGATTTAATTTGACCTTTGAAACGATTGGGAACTCAACTTCCCCTGGAGGCTTATCTTTTGACATTTTTGATATCCTATCAAACCTTCCATGTCTTATTACGGTGAGATGTTGTTATCTATAAATTGATTGGTAAACAGATATTACGTGGGTTTGAAGCGTGTAGAGTGATTGTAGTAAATTGAATGGTTTTTGTTTGAAAAAGAGTTTTGATAAATAATTGCAGCAAGCGGAGGTCAAAATGGAGGGACAGGTCGAGGAGGGAATCCCCAATCGGGCCTTTTATCAGGCCCTCCGCAACTGTTTGTCAATCCAAATCAACTGCAATTTCAGTCTGGAACGCAAAACTTTACTTTTTCTCAATCGGACAATTCACAGAATCAACTACAATTAAATACGGGAGTTCTTCTCCAACCTCCTGTTAACTTTGTTACGGATCAACTAGGTCTGGGTCAACTGATCTCTCAAGCGGCACAAAATCAACAGAATTTACAGAATATCATGAACCTTGGGCTTCAGATGGGAGGAGATCAGCAATCTCAGTCTGCTAATCAGCAGGCTAAACAGAGGGTTTTTACAGGAACTGTGACGAAAACTCATGATAATAATTTCGGCTTTATTGATGAAGAAGTCTTCTTCCAAATGGGGTTAGTTTTATTGAGTTAAAATAAGTTAAAATGCGGCTCTGTAGTGTGGAAATTGGACTTGTGAAGGAACAATTTTGTATTTTAGGGTGGTCAAAGGACCAGTTCTTCCCAAGGAAGGCGATCGAGTTCTTGTAGAAGCGGATTTCAACCCATCGATGCCTTTTAAATGGAATGCCACTCGGGTCCAAATAGTAAACTTGGGTGTGGCTACCTCCCAATCTCAGCAGCACCAGCCTCAGCAAACCTCTTATCAGCTCAGTTATCCAACTTCAATCGCTACAGTACAAAAAGCAGCCCCTCCCCCGCCATCAATATCTACTGCTTCGAGAACCCAAACTGTTTCGATTGTTTCGAACCCTCATTCAGCTTATGCATCTGGACCACGACCAATTGCAGTTCCAATTCAAGATCCTCGCCGGTCCAACCAAATGATGGGACAGCAGATGAGCCTTGATGCACAGCAAATGATGTCCAATGTTGGGTTGTATAGTACTCCGCCTGCTGTTGTCCTTCCTCCACCTCATCAAGTTGATTTGAGTCAAACTAACACTAGTAGGGGGGATCATCGGGGTGAGAGGGATAGAAAGGAACGAGAAAGGCCTAGAGAAAGGTCACTTTTGTAAAACTTTTTGTTAAAGTTTTATCGTATATTTTATTGAACTGTTTCAATTTAATTTGTCCCCTGCTTTGTATAGATCGAAAGAGAGGCCAAGAGAACGGGCTAAAGAAAGGGATCTATTACGAGATCGGTCTAGAGAACGGATTAAAAGATCTAGGTCGACGTCTCGCTCGCGCGAAAGGAGACGAAGATCGCCATCTCCTAAACGGCGACCGCGTGAGGATCGAGAGCGAGAGAGGTAATTACTGCTTTTTGACATTTAAGTCATAAAAGGTGATGGAGGATTATTGGATTCGTTACAATTTACAATGCTTAATTTAATGTAACTTTTATTTGTTTGTTTCAGAGAAAGGGAGAAAGTCCGAGAAAGATCGGTGGAACGAGTTGTCCGAAAACGGAGTTTGTCACCTATTATACGTTCTATAGGATCAGAAAGAGTGGATAGAATCAAAAGGAGTCGATCTCGAGACACTGTTAAGTCTGCTGATACAAAAAGTATTTCAAACGACAAAGGAAGATCTGTTTCACCCAAAAGAAAACCTATTATTAAACCAGTTGCGCGTTACACTGTGGAACCTCCAAAGTTTTCGCTAGACGCGTGAGTATTTTTCATATTGTTCTCCTACGTTTGATGGTTTGATTGCACTTTGCACTGTTCATTATTTGTAATGATTATGAATTTATGCATTACTTAAGATTGGAGCTAAATATCGTGGATCTAAAACGGAAGTACCCTAATCTTTATGTTCCTTCTGACTTCTTTTTGGCAAGAGCGTCCTGGTTGGAAACTTTTCCTCTTCACAAACCATTTGAGCTGGGGAAACCTTGCCCATTTCATATTTATGGCCGTTATGTCCATCGAATTGAAGTTCCTGACCCACAAGGAATACATGAGCGATTCAAGCAGATACCAAATGTACTTGACGCTCCTGACACAAGCTCCACCTTCAAAGTGAAGGTAAAGGGTCGATCTGAATATTTAAAAATTGAAAAAGTCAAAGTTAAGTAATCATTGAACTGGGATTGATCAGGTGATGCTGTTGTCTTCAGTAAGTATGGAAAATATTTACAAGAAAACTGGCTGTAAGGCAGAAGACTCCAATACAGAAAAGGACAAAGATGGTCTACCTTTGCTACGATTAATGAACTTTGTAGTAGGAGTTAAGGTTAGTTTTGTATGCATATCTCAGTAGCCTCATCGGTGCGGTAGTCTACATGCAGTTATTTTTTGTGATAAATAACTATCATATTTACTATTTATTTTGTCATAGTGTGGAAAGCAGGAAGTTTTGGCATTAGGTGGAAATTGGAGCCCATCTTTGGATGGAGCGAATCCACAGTCGGATAATCAAGTTTTAATTAACACAGCGATAAGAACAGTCAAAGCCCTAGCAGCTATTGATCTAACCCTTTGTAAATACTGGTAAGCCTTTTGACCAATAATTCCTTTTCCCCAAGAGTTGTTATATGTATGTTGATTCTGATTCGATGACCACTGAATATATCTCGCAATTCACTTGAGAAATAAATGAAAAGTTTAGTGTAACATGCATGGCTCCGCTGAGAGGTAAACACTGGTAATGTTATTTTTTTTAAAACTTGACAAACAAATGAATTCCTGTATCCGTGATTCCAATTTGCCGTTGTAAATTGACCTTGATAACTAAATGAAATCATGTAAATGGTTTGTTCGATTCGGGGTTATTTTATGTTGTTCTTTTTCCCATTGAAATTGCTGTCGCGCAGGTATCGCTTTATGGAATTGTATTATCGCCGCGGCAATGGCAACCTGGAGACCGTGGTCTACTTCCTACCGGACCTGTCCAGCTGTGTCCCTGATGAGTGCGAGTGGGGCGCGATCAGAAACTCTTACTACTTTGCTCTTCATGGGGAGCCGATGCCGAAGGCTAAGCCGGATATGAAAAAGAAGTATCCATCCATTATACGGAAGGGTTCGGCCACAAAAGTCAAAGATGCTGGTCAAGAAGAGAGCGTGAACGCAGCGAGTGATGGGGAAAAGGTTGAGACCACTCAGCCTGTCGAAACAGCTTCAATAGTTCAGGAGAAAGTGAACAAGGGGGCGGGGACGGACAATAAGAAGGTTGACGAGTTCAAGGTACCTAAAGATAGTGCTGCTTCTGGAGCTGAAGGGGGTGTCGGCAAGGCTGTTGATCAACCTGGAGACCTTTCCTTGGACGATGCTATGGACATTTTAAGGATGGAGGTGGCTCAACCAATGAATCTCTCTGTTTCAATTAAGCCTTTCCGATATATTGATTAATCCCTGGAGTTGATAACTAGATTAAGAATTATCCACCCCTGCTTTTGAAATATTAGTAGCATGCTTGTGTATTCCCTTAAATATTTTGGTCGATGAATCCTTCTCGAGGTTCTTGTTTATTTGTGGACTAGAAAATAAGCTTTTACGAAAAATTGGACACTTCAATTTCTCCCAAATTCTTCGAAACAGGAAGGAAGGAACTAAAAGTATTCCTTTGCAAACAATTTCTCATCGATCCATTTCCAATCTACCCGTTTTTTATTAGTGAATCGACTACGGCTGAAATTAAGTTGGCTTACAACATAAATAGCTTTCAGTACCATTACACACAACCAGACAGAATCCAGGGAAATCGTTTTCTTGTTCATACACTGCACTGGTTGGTATATTGTTCCGGTAATATGATTGTAAGATGTCCAGAAAAGTAGTCTTAAAGGAGAACTCACAGGAGTAAAAGTCTTATAGCCTGAATTGTAGATTGATTGGGTCACATACAACGTAAATTCCATGAACAAATGTTTGGAGAGAGTAAATGCCGATTTTAAGTGTGAATGTTGAACCGTTGTGAATATTTCTTGGAATGAATGACTAACGTTTTATGACTGATAACATGCATACAATAGTACACTACCTGGCCAGTAGTATCGTGTCCTATATTGCATAGTTTTATGCAGAGAAGTATTCCAAGCTTTCATCAAGAAATGTCCCTGTATTTCTTCAATACTACTTACTTGTGAAAGAACGGCAAATTTTGGCATTTGTCCTAGAAATCTACAAGGAAATTGAAATGTATTATTTAGTATATTTCGGATATGTCGACTCATCGAAAAGAAGCTAGAAGTTCGGAATCTAATGCAAAGTCTGAATTTTTTTCTCGCCGATTGGATAGGTTGTGGACGAATGCAATGGGGATGATACGACGGAGGACGGGAGTGCTAAGATGGACACTAGTTTTGACATTTACGATGACATAGTTGAAGTCAACCCAGAGATTGTTGGGCAGAATCACAATAAATCTTCCGAAGGAGACGGGCATTTACATCAGGATGGAGAGGGCAAAGAAGCTAGTGCTCATGAGACGAAAAAAGTAGTGAAGCCTCTAGGGATCGCTGTCATTGATCCGAAGAATATGAATGTGAGCTGCTTACAATGCCATATTTAATACGTAAAAAAGCAAAGGACAAATATGAGCCTTGAAGATGATTTAGTGACACAATTCCTAGAACCTAATTGATGAATGAGTTGCAAGCCCCGTGTAGGGTTGTGTGGAATAAATTATGGTGGACTCGGTTCCTGTGCTTTGTCCTCCTTTGATTCTATGTCCTTAGAATTTAGAAACGGGAAGCATTATACTTCCTTTCATGAAACCCTTCGTTTTTTTATTGTTCTAGGTTGCAAAGTTGAGGGAGGAGTTATCAAGAAGAAGCCTAAGTACTAAAGGTCTCAAGGCCCTGCTTACTACAAGGCTGGTACAGGCCCTTGAAGAAGAGAAAGATGTAACTGCCACTGCTGATGTAGAGTCAGAAGGTTTAGCTAAAACGACAATTGCAATTACCACCGCTGAAAAAATGGATGAAGAGCCCTTAGTATTGGATGGAAAAGGGAACAAAGAGGAAACGGATGAAATAGACTCAACAGAAGAGACTAGTATACTCCGTCTAGTAGACCCTGCAACAATCATGGAGGACTCCGTTGTAGATGAACTTCCTGATTCTGATGTAGAAGAAGAAGTAGAAGAGATTAAAGTAAATGGGAAAATGGAAGAGGGGGAAATATTTGATGAATCCTCTAGAGATGCAGAGAAGAAATTGGGGACGTCCACAGTCGAAGGGAGTGAGAAAGGTAACCCCATTTTCCCAATTGTAAACTCCAAGATGAATCTTCAAGAAAAGAAAATGTGGGAACGGAGATACAGCCTGCCTAAGACACCCAAGCTGATTGTCCAGCCATCAGGAACCGTCAAGGGGATTCCGTTTGACTGTTCTTCGATGAGTCTAAGCTCGTTGAAAGACTACAGGATTGTAGACCGGAAGGAAGACTCCTTTGAAGTGTCCCTGTTTTCAGAATTCTTTTACGAAATGCTCCAGCGAGACTTTGCCTTTAGGATTTATAGAGAGATTGTAAAGCAAAGTGGAAAGTTAACTGTGAGATTGTCTAAAGACCACAAGGTATGCATTTATCTTTTAGGGTTGGGTTATTTCAATATAATTTAAACAAGCAAAGGTTAGATGCTAGAAGAAAATTAGTTGCAATTGTAAGGTTTTACTTTACACTGCAATAACTTTAGTTTAATAGTACTTGTTGTGGGGTTTAGGATGATACGGAAAAGGACTTGAAAGAGTCCGAGCCTGCTCTTAAGAAACGAAAAACATCCAATGCATCGAATGTCCCTGGGGAGACTGTGACAGATAAATCCATCACTATTGATCCCTTCTTACTCCTATCTTTCTTGTTCTTCGATCAAGCTAAGTCCGGCTATATAACGGAAGTGGATATGGAGGAAATCTGTGCAGCTTTAGGGATTGGCTTGACTAGATCACAGGTTTGTTACTGACAAAGGGGCGAGGACTAGTTCTTCGATCTTTCAGCAATCAGTGTCGTGTAGATTCAACCTTGCTCTACACTGGAAGATTTATTGTCAAACTTACTATATTTATAGGTCCGGAAACTGATACAGAAAGTGTCTGTGAAGGGATCCGTATATTATAGAAAGTGGACTGATGTCCCAGAGGCAGAAGCTACTCAACGCCAAGAGCAGAATATAGAGGATCAGGAATCTATCAAACGAATGGCCGAAGGTGGGGGTTTTTCCTGTACTTCTTTTCACTTTTTTGTGATTTACTTATGTTAAAAAAACTTGTTACCATTTTATTTCTCAATTTATAATTTAGGTAACAAGTCCCTTCTGCCGATTTTTACTTATTGCATCTCGGATTCCACGTTATGTGACACTTCTGGAGGAGATAAGGAAGAGGCAAATGAGCAGCTGGAGTCCGTGGTGGTGACCCTTGATGGACAAAGTGTAGACGTGAGAAAGGTTATTAATCAATTGGAAAAAGGAGACAAGGAGAGACTAGCCGCGGAAGCCAACGCTAATGTCTTAAAGAACTCATTAAGTAATATTTTTATATTAATGCAGTTTAAAATAGCATTTTGCGCTTTCCTTTCGATAGTTTAGTTTGATTCGAGTTGTAAGTGGTATTATGATTCAATCATTTATTTTAGATGAGGCTAAAAATCAAGCAACTGAGCTGAAAAAATCCAACGACAGCCTGAAAGATGAACTGACAAAGACCAAGGAAGCGTTAAAGAAACTGGAAACCTGTGATAAGTCTAATAGGGTAAGTTGTAGAGCAATTTTCTCTGAAACCCACTTTAAGTTTTTTTTAAACTACCTCTAAACGTATACTACGTTCCTTTGCAAAATAGGAGGACTTAGAGATCTTTAAACGAGCAACCGAACGATTTATAGACCGAGTAAAGGACAAAGTTAAGCTACCTAGTCCAATTAAAGACAAGGAAAGGGAATCATCAAGCAGCAAAGTTACTTCTGGTAAAGATAAAGAAAAGTCAGCAGAGAAAGCTGAGTCTGTCGATAAAGAGCAGAAAGAATAGACCAAGCTTGGAAATACAATTCCGTTTAATTACAATTATTATACTTAAAATATATTATGCTCTCAAAACGATTTAATTACTGTAAAGTAAGAAGAAACCACCTCGATGGGATTACTCCAGATAATATAGTGTATACTAGCAAGTAGTTATCATAAGTTAGTTGTTGTTTGATCACATTTATCATTGTAATATCGTCTGTATTGTACTTTACTGTCAGTATCCTTTTAATAATGTAGACAGAGGTTAGCCTCTTTAAAATGAAGTTTAATAAAAGGAGGACGTGGTCTTACTGCAGCCACCGGTTTTCCAGACATCCATCATGTCGTGTCCAGCAAAAATCTCACTTCCTTTACCAATTCCAGGTGAAATCAGCTTAGATTGACTTTTTTGGGATTAAAATGTCATGGTTATACCATCCCTGTAAATTACATCTACGTCAAAATTCCTAAACTAACCGAACAGAATCTCGTCGAGTTCTCCAGAGAAAGTCATATAAAGTCTATAAGTTTTAGGCGTCATCTGAACTCGCAAATTCCTCTGGGTCTCCATTCTCCAATAAAACGGGAGTCAAGTATTAAAAATGGATCGAATAAATCTGACAGAGGCAGATGTTGGTAAGTTCCCAACAGCTCAGCCTGTACAAAGCAATATGTCATGGACATGGAGATTTATTCTCCCAAGATTTATTACACCTTCGCCTACCTCCTTCTTACCTCTTACTGAACACGTTCCAATTCCACCTAAGCAACGCTTACTATTCTAACATAATCCAAAGGTTGTCTCATGTACTAAACATCGTTGGCTTTGCTCAGTACATTTTGTTTCCTACATTTAGACCGTTCAACCAGGAACATTGACATTGACAGTGAAAGTCTCATTAGTGAAAGTAGCTGCAGCCAGCAGCCGTGGCCCAGAAGTTGTTATAAGCCTGATGACCCTGCGTCCACCCAAAAATCCCTATCTGCCTTTGTTACTCCTGCAAGTACAGAAATAAGACGGGCGAGTAAAGTTCCAATAGGGTTAGGGAAAGTTACTGACAATGGCAGTGTTCCTGTCAGCTTAGCGAGCTTAAATCTAGCTGGTATGTTTGCACCTCTAAAACTTGGCTCTGACTTAGTGCTTTCATACTTTCCTTGGGCATTCTATTGTATTGCTTTATGTATTCTACGAAATCCTAATTAATCAAGCTTGTATAAAGTGATAAACTAATGTCTGTTTCTACGGTATGCTAGATTACAGTGTTACACAAGGAGGCTAAAAGTGTAACTTGCAATCCTGCATAATAAACGGGGTGTGGTTCAGCTGCAGTTAGAAAAATATCATGTATATTTTATGATTGCAGTGGGAAAGATGGTAGCAGTAAGGCTTGGACTTGAGGGACTCATTACGACAGATGCGAACAACAACGAAAACGATGTATTACTAGACTCGCCTGAGGGACACAATGACATGTCCAATTCTACCAATTACACGGATCAAATGCATACAGATAACAAGTATCATTTCTTAACAAACGGCCAATCAAAAATCCCCGTAAAAGTACCCACTATAATGGGCAAGATTTGCAGCAAAAATGACAAAGGGTCGTTAGCAAAAGTCATAGGAATACCCGATAATTCGGAGCTCAGGTATGAAAATGCAAAACCTCAAGAAAAAGGACCCCTTCCCTTACAAGATGAAGTAACCAGAGATGTTACCCTTGAAGTATTTAATCCACTACTTATCTTTCATATGGGCGGAGATTACATAAATAACGCTCAAGGGGTCCCAATCTACCATGACTTTGTTCAGCTTAATGTTGAGAAACTACCTAGGAGAAAGTTTAAGGTTAGGACGAGGTTCGAGAATCGTGGGAAAAGGCTCGAGACATTTACTTCCGACACCTACCAATGGAATATTTCAGAAACTACAACCCCCACAAGTAGAAATGATGCTAAGAGGGGCATTGGAAGTCCTGCTGAGAAGAATATGACCCTTAAAACTGAAAAATGGACTGAAAAAGACGTCGAATCAACGCTCAAGGGTTTTGATTCAAACTTTTCGGACATTGCCACAGGTCTAGATGACATAACGCTTCCTTCAGCTTTCAGTTCTGTTGAAGCCTTTCCCGGAATCATGGACGGGGATTTGGAGGATGTTGGTTCTATTTCTCGGGCCTGTTATTCCCATTTTGATTGTCATTATAGTAGCGATTGTAAGGATGATGAGGATAAGAAAGAAAGAGACAAAGAAAGGGATTCTGCGGATAAATCATCGTACAATTGTTCAGAAAGACAGCAGCAGAAGGATCATAATGAAAATAGTTTCAATTTAAATCCACAGACGACAAAAGAAAGTCAGGATGATAATAATTATCCTGAGGGTAATTCTTCTGACAGGAATAATAAGAATGGTTCTGGCATTTCTGAGCAAGAAATAGTACCAGTGCCGATGTCTGCTAGAACTGCTACAAATACTGAGGAGCTTGAGAGGAAAGTTTTGCGATCAGCCTCAAAACTAGGAGTTGCAGTTGTTGAAGAGAAAGCCAAGAAATTCTATGGAATTGTGGCTCAAATCAAAGCAGACAAAGAGGATGGTTCTGGTATCAAGGTCAATGATGACAATCAGGTCAGCAACGTATTTTTATATAATCTTTTAAACATAATTTATTGAATACGACACAGGTAGATTTGCTACTAAACTGCTTCTTGACATAGACCGGTTTTTATTCCTTGGTTTATTGGAAATGTTAAAATTCTAGCAGCGTATTTTAACAGCATCTTCATATAATAACTCCCCCTCTATAGTAGCCCGTTCTGAAAAGTAGCATATTCAATTTCTTGTCCAAATTGGCCCTAAAACATCCAGAATTAAACAGTAGCTTGAGCTGTATTTCGAAGGTAGTCGCTATTTAATAAGAGTTGGAATGCAACTGAATGTGGGTATCTAGCTGCCAGTCGTCATAATCAAAGGGTGAAAGTTGGGAAAGTAAAAGTCACTTTTTTCGTGTAAGAAGATAACTTAATAACTAGTTCATAAGCCTGTAGAAATCGTGGAAACCATAATTTAGCATTTGTTTCAATAACTTTTCAAAGTTTACTCATCCATTTCCTCACTAGACAGGTATAAAGCCTGCTGAGGTTACTTATGCACTACCATTGCAATCGCATTGTCTTTCAGAACAAACGCTCCTATCTCTAGCGGTGCTCTGGCTTAATTGGGCAGGTTGTTTATGTCGTGTAATGTGGGGGAGAGCTTTATTAGGCCAATAAATGGCAAACGTAGTTGTTTTCCTGGGCCAGAGCTAAAATCTCTATAACAAGGACTACCATGATATGGCAAATGATCAACCTAAAAAGTTTAATATGTCGGGAAAGTTGTTTACGATAATTGGACAAGTAGATATAAAGTTAATAGAGAATGTACCCTCAGGCATTAGAAGGCAAGAAGTCTCAAACTGTGCAGTTAGCTAGCTGAAACTCAAAAAAGCTTTCCTTTATTCACAATCTAACAATGTAAAACTCTTTGATCTTTAATCTCTAAAAGCTCGAGGGGCTTCATTCTGTCTTAAATAACGCGTCAAATGCTGCATCTGCATCTACATCTGCAAAGCAAGATTACAGCAATAGCAAAGAACAGACACGAGGTCAAGGAATCACTTGCCAACCTTCTGTTGCAGATGAAGTGGTCACCGTAAGACCAATTGAAACTCGTCAGGGCATTAGCATGGACCAGGAGTATCAACATCAAGGGGATTCGTCTATACCGGAGTTTGTTTCGAACTTTTTCTCAGCGATGATGCCAACCTCTACGGCAACTAGTGGAAGTAATGATAGTGATGGAAACGACAGGAGCACTCAGCAGCCGCTTGTTGGGGACGTTAGTTTCGATTCTGTACAGGAAGACATTATAGAAACTGCATTGGAAATAGGGAGTAAACTCATTACTGTAGGGCTTCAATTGGCCACCTCGATCATTGGGTGAGTTTAAGTGATAGGAATTGCAACATTTATTACAAATGTCAAAAGTTGGATAAAAGTGCATGGGAAACTGAATAACTCTAGTTAAGGCAAGATCTTGGCTAGATAGAATATATGAGTTTCCACTTCTACTTCAGAGCCAAAATAGCAGCTTGAAAGTATTTACATAAACTACCCACAAATTTGCATAATTAAAATCTCCTAATAATAAAATAGGATGAATCGTATCTCGTTCATATAAAAAAAACGATACAACCAACCAAGAAAGCTCAAATATAACCGTGTTCTTGTAGTAGAAAATGCATATATAGCTAGATTCCTGGTACTCGTAGTTTAATAAAACTAAGCCTGGTAGAATTTATTTGCCTTTCTCGGGAATTCTTTTCTGCAATATTGCAAAATGCTTGTTAAACGGACATCAAGTTGTCTGTAGATTACCAAGTGTATCCAATTTAATGTCCATCAGAAAGAATTTATTCCCTGAATAATAAATATACAGTCTGGAGATCGAGGTCAGTCTTCTTGGTTGTATGTTTGGTTTGTAGGGAGGGATGTGTATGCATGCAGCTTTTTAATGTGGAGAGTCCACTTCAATCAACTTTTACTGTGGTCGTCTCGTCGCTATCAGACAGTCAGTTCGGTTCAGTTGAGCTTTTTAATTAACTTTTATGAATTCCGCTACTTCTAATATTTTTGGTTGTTTGCTTTCCTTTTGTAAGTCGAGTTTGATTAAATATTTTTAGGACAAAAGGGGTAGAAGTTTAATTATTGTATAATTGTGTTTGAAGCATTTCAGCTATGTTTTATTGGATGCAAAAATAATGCACTTTTATACTTTTGTAAGCGTTGCTAATTCGACTGGTTGATATCATTTTGATGGTGCTCTGATAATGAATCCGCCCACAGGATAGCATAACGTTTGAGCTTGGTCACACCAGCTAGGTCGATATAATGATCATTGCTAATCTGTTGATGAAAGCAACTTTTGTCACTGTCAATGTCCCTTTTCCGCTTTAATCCCATTTTTAACGTAAAAAGGTTGTGTATGTATTCGGTAGGCTAGGACCTATTCTGCAAATGTACATATTATAGCCCATTATGAAACAGGTTAGTGTGTTTTTCCGTATATTATTAGTCATTTTCAAAGTTTTTTCTTTAAGAGAGCTAACTACCAAACTGAAGTTGAAAACTTTAACCCAAAAACCGTAAATTTTGCAGATTATTATTTATGTATTATGTCCTTCTGAACATTTCTAAAGAGTCTCATAATCCCTGTAAATAAAAGAAATGTCTATACATTGTAATTGTAGTATCTAAATATTAATTTGGTTTCCTTGCCCTTGTCCTCAGAGACGAATCCGACCTAGAGCCCCGTGAAGACATTGTAAAGTACAATGGCTACACAATCCGGACCTACGGCCGAGGTCTGCTTCTGCAAGGAATGTATCTAAACTGCAATCTGCAAATCCCTCCAACAGTATCCCTGCCGTCAACATCATTTGGATCAGATCTAGCCTTCTTGCCAAGAATAAATGTTGCTTTAGCAGATTCTTCCTTCCGGATTTGCATCATTGTCCGACTCACCAAGGACTTTTTCACCGATAGCATTCCTCTAGCCAGAGAGCATGGATATGATAACATTAGCAATGGAGGAGGAATTAGACTAGAAGTTGATGAGGAAATGTGGACTTTTTACTATGGAGAAAGTTTTGTACAAATTCAAGTGCCTTGTGGAGTCACCCCTAATAGCATCCATCATCAAAGTCCTACTGAGGATGGACTTTTGATTATTCAGGCTCCTTGAGAAGGCAGGGAATCCATTGGATTAAATAATCAGACAGAAGAATGTAGTTTAGTTTTCTGGGAAATGGAGCAAAAACAAGATAAGAAAGGTCGTAAAGAGAGTGTTAAGTGCAGTTCTCAAGATTTGCAACTTTTGTATAAAAAAAAAGTTAATAAAATTCTAAAGTGCCTTTGGAGGATAAAATAAGAGATTTGAGGTTCCCATTAGATTTCTTTTTACTGAAGTTTAAATCGGTTTGCAACTTGCAACTCTGAACAAAGTTCATCATGTTTTCTCATATTTAGGTAGCCAAGCGTGAGGTAATAATTCCTAGAAAATATTAAAAAATAGTTTACTCTCCGACATTTTTCATACAGAGTTTAGAAAAATGGGAGCACAATCCCTTATGGAAAAGGACTGAAAGTTGGAGATATTAATACGGAAAAGTTTTCTCCACGCACTTTCAAGTGCAAGTTCAGTTTAACACTTGAGTGGTTCATGGAGAAGGCTTCCAGATGGTAAATTTCAGTTCAGAAGCCGTAAAGTACCCATATAAATATGCCAAGTTTGCAGATAGACGTCTATTAGTACGCGGCTTATCATAAAACTTCGACCTAGTTACCTTTTACGCTTGCGGCCTATAGGCGGGGAAGGATGGAGATGAATTATGGGGAAAGTAACTGTAGGATTTTCAGAGCTAAGTTGAAAAAGTTTAGTATTAAAATTTTCGTTGTAGTTTGCACATAAAGTTGGTAATATGGGTACGCATTTGAGGATTCTAGAATACAATATGCGACAAGGGAAGAGAGATCATCAACTTTTTGTGGCGTTGTAAACTTTTGTATGAAAAGATGAAATAAACATTTGGAGGATATTCTTTTTTCGCTGTTGTTAAATCTTTTAGAAGGCATTTGTAAGGATTCCCAGCAGTTTTTATTCCCAAGAAAGAAGACTGCCTAGTTAGAGTTTTTTGCAGAAGGTTCGGAATAAGTTATATGGCAACTTTTCAGTGAAGTACAAACTATAAGGAGACCTTTAACGCTGGTCGTTGAGAGGAAATATTGCTTTTAATTTCCTTTACCTCGGTTGGCCAACTTGCTTGGGGTTTTATTGATTTTGAAACATACTGTAAATTATACGAATTAATCAAATCTGTTACAACTGTTACTCTTTATTTATCATCATCTTTAGAAATATTTTAGTATTTTTAGTACGGCATTTTGCGGCATTTTGTGGGTAATTTCTAGGCAGAAATAATGAGCTTTTATTACTACTTTCTGCAGCAGTTTTTAGCTAATTCAGTTTTTAGCTTTCAGCTTCATTCGTCAACATCATTTTTAGTCCTTTCTTCGCTAAAAATTTAACGTTAAAAGCACTAACAAGCCCTCCTTATTGTTTCTTCGAACTTCCGACACAACTTCGATTTTATCTTGTTTCTCTTTCCTGGGATTAAATTGTACAAGAATCATCAAAATAAATTCCACCCATCAAAAATCGGGGTTTTGTGCTGGGCAAATAACCTTAATCTACAATGGGAGATCATCGCTATTTTCATATAAAAAGTTGTAACTTTAGTCTTTCTAAGGTTCTAATTTGTTGCTTTCTTTGTTGCTCAACACTTCCAGTGCAGTATATTGCAGTAGTGGCCAATTCATATTAAAGAAATACCTCAAAGAAGACTACTTAGACCTGTCTTGTCGTCTCTGGTCTGAACCTGAACAGTTTCCCTGATTGGCTTGTCAGATGGTTTTGAAGTGAGAGATGGTCAATAAATTTTAGTGCGATAGAAAGAAACGTACCTACCTACGCCTTGTTATTCTATGTGGATTTTTCTCTCTCAAGCTTCCTTTCTCTAAGATAGAAAAATAACCTTTGTTATTTTATTTCCTGGAGTAAGTTAGGTTAGATCTAGATGTAGGTTGAGCATTATGAGATCACAACACAGGATGGTCGTCTTTACTGAAGTTTGGCCATGAGTTTCAGTTTAGTTTTGAGTAGTTTATTGAACGTAAGAAGTTGTGCCTGAGCGTGATCGGGTCACAGGGGGCCTTGACACTTTTCCTTGACGGGGATTATTACGTTGACCCAACAGAATATCCATGAAAAAAACCCTGTGAGCTAGTGTAAATTCTGGAAATTTTTAGGATCTACTTTAACATGCAATTGAATAAAGATATTCATCGAAAGGCCTGCTATTAGCTTTTAGAAAGGGTGTTGCATTAAGAGGATGTACGGTAGAATGGAATGGAATATAGGTCGTGTTCGTGTACTGTACTTCAATTTTTATTTAGGAAATACCGTTTTCAATTTTTCCAATGGAAAGTAAATTTTGGTTAAGCTCATCTGCACTGAATTATTTTTAACACACTTATCTCAAGTTGTTGATACGGCTTGAGCAAACAGGGATGTTTTCTTTTCATTATTTCTCCTAAAGAAAAGTACTTGAGGGTTCTTGAAACGCTGAACTCCAGAATTTGGAAGAACGGGCGTTTCTACATGTTCGTAAAGTCTAAAAGATCAAATGTGAAGAGATACCGCAGGCGATTTGCCAAGAATCACAGTACAAAATTATCAAAGAGATTGGGATAAAGCAAGCCGTCCCTCTGGATATAGGATACATCATAAACCAAGGTTCACAAGATAAGCACAGTACAACAGCCGTAGTAGTATACAAAGCTGATTTATTCTTAATCTCAATCCTATTGTAATTCTCAAGTTAAAATATTAAATAAATAGTAAATTCGACAAGGCCTTCTGTTTTTACCTTCAAATCTCTTCAAATATTGCAATAAAATTCTTATTTTGTTTTAAAAGTGATAATAGTTTTAGGTTTAGATGGTGAAAGTTGACGATTCATCACGGATATATGACTTTATTAAAATTTACATTCAAAAGAAGTGAAAAACATGAATTTTGTATTCTTTTTTTCTTCTTATTCCTAGAACCCTAGATTAACTTCCCTTTATACTATTTTTCTACTGCTAAAAATTATAATTATAATTTTGTAAAATAATTTGCTAAACAAAGAATGTCAGGTTACTACATCATGTATCGAGCAGTTCCCAGAAGAAATCCATGGCTGGGTTCATTTTCCGGTTCGTAAAACATTCTACAACAAGAGCCTTGGGAATTTATGATATAAAATACACAGTTTCCAGACCTCCCTTTCAGTCAACAGTTACGAAGTACAAGAAAGCATGCTTTGTCTTTGTTTATGTTTGCTTCGCATGATTTAAAAATAACAACAACAAGCCTTAAGTCTTTTAAAAGACCTTTGGGTATGAGCGCTCGTTGGTTCAACTTTCTTCGGGTTTCGTTCAACACGTTATATGTAAATGTAAACGCTGTCTAAAGACTTTACAGAAATCTTACAAGCATTCATATGGATGGATTCAAGTCTTTTCTTACTCCTTCATGTTCATAGTTTTCAATCGATGATAAGTTTAATGTTAACAAGGAGATCACATCAAGAAGACACGATTTATGCGTTAGACATACATTAAATATGGTTAAACTATTACCAAGAACGTCATCGTTAACTCACCGTTCATTTCAGCGTGTGTTTAACCCGTGTAAGGTTATAAATCGTCTAGTTGTAGAAACAGAATTCATTGAAAGTTACCTAACTTGTTTTAAAGTGATCCACTTTGTTTAGGAAAACACTGATTCCCCACCGCATACGTTTGCTTAAGAATAAAACAAAGTTCATAACTTTTCAAGTCTAGAGTTCCAATATGATTTGATAGTATCCGTCATTCGCAATACAACTTAACAATAGAGAAACCATACGATATTTCCGGTTGTAATCGTGCCTATCTCCGTTTAAACCCTCTTAACTTTCCACATAATTCACCCTAGTTGTTGGAGTTGAAAATTTCATGTATTTTTTTTATTTGAAACAAAACTCCCTCAGGGGAATTAAAGCGTACATATTTAGGTTGTGCGAGTGACACGCCTAGCCGTGGGTACGCTGGCTGCGTGCCATTTATCCACTTTAACATGCGAGATTTACAACTGGCCTTGGCTTTCGTAAAATGGTTTGAGGTTAAAATGAAACTTTGTTGGCAGTTGGCACTGAAAAGTTGTCTAAAGGATTCGTGACTTCCGAAATAAGCCTTAAAAACTATATTTCGATGCATGTAAACTAAAATGCTGCTGATTTCAATTTACAAATCGGTAGGACTAGGAATTCGTAGCATAGTTTTGGGAGCGACTCTACTACTTTACCAATTGCTAATGGAAAGATTAACTTTATTAGTTGGGTAGGGCTGGAATTCGTTAAGTAGTAAAAACTAAGATCAACACGAGGAGTAAAGCAGAATACTACTACTAATTAGGACTACTGGATAGAGGAAGAATTCATTATGTACATCACGTCCGTAGATCTAAGGGACTGACTTCTTAGTTACTGTTGTTGTAGTTTTACAGCTTAGTTGACGCAGATTTAATTAAATCTTACCAAGATTACCTTTTCAGTGAAATCATGAAATCGGGCTCCAATCCGGTTCGTTCAGGCATAATGTCGTTGCGTAGTGAGCATGAAAGTGGATTTTGACGTCTAAAAATAGTTTTCAATTAGTTCATTCTACAGTGGTCATGCATTCCTGTTTACGAGACAGTTTATAAATTATAGGAATTTTTGAATTCACTCGTAAGCATACTTTCTAAATTATTGTGTACAGATTTTTTTTAATTCTCGGCAGGCTTATTTATTTATGAAAATAAATTATATTCTATTTTACATTAAGCCACTAGTGTAGGCAGCCCGTGTGTTTATACGTTACACGGTGTCTACCAAAAGCATACGACAAAAATGTCAATAAACCCAAGAAAACCACAACGTAAGGTCAATACTTTTTATTTGACACCAAGATGAGCGACATCGGTTAAAGTTTGCAGTAGTGCCATATTTTTTACCTTTCCTAGGTTGAGGGGCACACCCCCTCCAAGCAAATCCCAATCACATGCAACCGATAGGTCAATACATTTTATTTGACACCAAGATGGGCGAAATCGGTCCAGGTTTTCAGTAGCGCCATAGTTTTGACCCTATTTAGGTCGAGGGGCACACCCCTCCAAGCAAACCTCATTTACACGTAACCGTTAGGTCAGAACCTTTCATTTGACACCAAGATGAGCGAAATCGGTCAAGGTTTACCGTAGCGCCATATTTTGCCCTTTCCTGGTCGAGGGGCACATCCCCTCAAAGCAAATCCCATTTATATGCAACCGCCAGGCCAACACCTTTCATTTTACTACAAAATGAGCGACATTGGTAAAGGAAAACTGTAGGTTGGGTACTTAGAAGCGAATTTTTTTTTATAGGTTTTGACCTTTATGAGGTCGAAGGTCAAAGCTGAACGCTGGTTAGAAACTATGATTAAAAATTGATTTTTACAGATGTAATAAAGATAATCCGATCACAAATGCGGCCTTCTATAATGTCGTACGCAATAATTAAATACTGTAGTGAAGATTATAGAACAGGATCTAAGCCAATGTGCATGCAAACCCATAACACATTGCACCTACAGTAGTATTGCAAGTACACTACTGCTAAGTTAATGCCAGCCATATTAGTAACACTAACTACTCTTACATAACGTATATTTCTATCTACCAAGTATTTCGGAGGTGGTGGACCGTCTCAGATGGGATTTCACAGAAGGATTCCCACCAGGAAGAGAGTAAAAGGAAGTATGAAGTAGGCTTCTCCATTTGGAACTTTCACCCATGACGGATTCCTCCCATGCATATCCATCCATTATGTAGATTTAGATTGAGCTTTCACCAAGCAAATCCTCTAGTCACTACTGCCAACTCGAATGCCACATTACTTTATTTTATTTTTATTCAAGCCTAACTCAAATATATCAATTGAGAACAGCTACTGCAGTAGGACTCGTACCTAGAAGTACATAAATTGTCTTAAGCTGTATGCTGGTAGGCCAACAGCAAACAGAACGTGTGGTGCCTTATTGAAAACTTAACACTTTAGTAAAACTTAAGGAATGAAAGATGAGTGGAAGCGGAAATATTTTGTGCATGGTTAAGCGTTAAAACAGAACTTTTTGTTCAGCAGAGAAATAGTAATATCTTATTATGATATTAATGCACGAGAAATTTTGGAATTGCTTTAAAGTTGCTTTAGAAAAGTGTATTTTTATGGTTGTAACTGGTTACAGGTTACAACTTATTCCAGACAGACAACCCTCTCGCTCACAAGTGTTGCTACTCTTCTGGTATATTTTGCAAAAAAATAAGCATTTTTCTTGTAGTTGGGTGCTCTTCTGTAAACCTAGCCTTATTAGGTCTGAGGTTATATTGCAAGTCTATTGCAGACTTCATCCTAACATTATGTATATTGTATGTAGATCAAAGCTACCTGGGGGTGGAGGGGGTTGTAATTATTTGCCATCTAGTATGTTTTTTTATGCTAATTTACAGGATTGCGTAGGTGGAGCAAGAACTAATGAGAGAATTCAGTTATAAAGCTCTATGAACCATCTTAATGTAAAAGTTTCCAGCCGTTCCCGTAGGCCTCCGCGTAGGCGTAAAAATGTCCTTTTATAATGGAGAAAGGCCCCCCTGTTCGTGGCATTTCATTCGTCCCATTATTTGACCACAAAACTGCTCTAGTCTTCTCATCTGAATTGCCAGTTTGTGTAGAGAAGACGAAAGTAACGTCTTAATAAAGGCCTCGAAGGAATTCATTCACAGTTCAAGCTCCTTCAGTAGTTCTGTCATGGAGAGTTAAGGGTTTCTCTGAATCTGGGCTTCTAAATTGGCCCACTTTCATCTTCTTTGAGGAGGAAATTAGTTATAACCTAACTGTACTTTTGATCTTCCAAATGTTTAACTATGTCTAGTGGTTTTTTATAAGCGATTCCACAAGGTAATTTGAGTTATCTCTTTCATGCCGCATAGCCAATTGTACAAATGTATGGCCGAGGTATTTTATAAGCTGTATGTTAAAGTAGTTTTAGTAAGGGTAAGGAAAACTAACTTAAAAATGTTTAGTGGTTGGTTCTGCTAAGACCGATATTTTGACGCTGATCGATGATTCCATGAATCCATTTTAGTTTAGTGAAATCTGGCAATCCATTGGCGTAAATTTAATTTAATGTTGTACGAATTTAGAACGCATTTACCATTTTTTAATCTTCAACGTGCAGTTCTGTGTATAAGTTAGTCAAGTATTTCCATATCATCATAGGTCTAAACGTTTTAATAAATTATGGACATTGGAAATAAGTAAAACATAGCTTTTACAGTGAGAGTATAAGATTTAATAACGTAAAACGGAAGACCCTCAGTTTGGCAAAACTCAGTTTGGCAAAAATTCGAACTTAAAAATCAAAACCAAAAACCTCACTGT
>JAQFZX010001759.1:0-25537 GCA_034682405.1 Hydroisotoma schaefferi | reverse complement strand
AAAAGCACCATTTAGTTATATAGACTACGACACTTAAATCTAGTACAGAGAAGGACTAATAGATGTACGAATCCAACTGAAATTATTTAAAAGCAAAAGCACGGTGAAAAGATGAAAAAATTCAAAATATTAAACTACAAATTTTTAGGATATAACTTTCACTTTCTATTGTTTAAAATAAGTTATCATGATTCGGCTTATCATTTCCTGAATTTAATTTCGCAAATCTGTGCAAAGAAACATCTCTTAAATAAGGTTAAATGAACCTTTCTCTGATTACTCTTCAAATAAATGATTTATGCTCCTCGCGGTAGCTGCATTTTCCGGTACAATCTTGATTGTGAAGAACAATAGTCAGTAGGGCCCTTGACATGGAAAGTTAAGTTCTCACTGCCACAGGGAACCTCATTGTTACTTTATATTATACTAACTGCTAACTCAGCAATATTTCCATCCGTACAATGATTTAATACTTCACTCTATGTTTTCAAGAATTACTATCACAAAAGCAAAAGAAATTCGGTTGGTTTAACATACGTTACAGTTCTAAACAAAGACATCAGAAACACCTAAATAAACATTTTTTTCATTACTAACTTAAAATTAACTTGAGTGCATACAGTCGTCAAATAAAACTTCATTAAAACTCTGAATTTTTTTAATAAGCAGCTTCCATGCCGTTTAATACTGAAGTCCCTTGTTGAAAAAGTATTATCCAATAAACCTACACCTCATTTGTGAATCAAAAACCAAATACACCTTGTAATTTACCCAATTTTTTGTTTAAAAGACTCAAGAATTACTTTCGCGAGTATCCAGCATAACATACACCATTATGAATACATTTGTTCCTATCAATCCTCAACAGACATAGGACAGTAGGTCTAGAGTAATTAATGAAAATATTTTAACTCCACACAACAATTCTATTTTAATATGTTCTAAACGATACAATTTAATAAGTCTTGGCCAAACACTAAACAAAAACAATCCTCATCAAAATCATCCTTCCAAATTACTAAACTTTCAACCTTGTTTTGCTCCCTATAAAGAAACTACCAAGACCAAGGGAAACGCAAGAGCATCCGAGGTAGATCGAAATTAACCAAACTTAAACGTAAAAGCCACATAGTGATTCGGTCCATTTGGCCTCACCTCGTACAACTGACTAGAGCGTAAAAGGTAAAACTAGCAGACGATCCGACTCTCAAATCAACTTCCACCATTAACTTTTTACTTTATGTCTTTAATTTCCTCTTTGTGCATCTTCATTAAAAGGAGGGGAAGGTAGGTAGGTAGGTAGGTTGGAGTCTTACTTTATGGATCTTATTATTAAGGTAGGATATTAAAACAAAGTTTTCCTACCAGATTAAAATATCTAATCTATCTAGAAACAAACTATACATATTTTAACTACCACAGGGTGGTCTTTCCTGAGTTATTAGTGCGTACACAATGAACAACTGGAACCAGCTACAGCCGCTCCAACAAACTTCTACTGACACAGCAAAGTTGTAAAAGGTATCATACGGGAGTGTAGTAATCCCTTTTTAAATTAATAACTACCCACTTTGTTTTACCGTTTGTATTTATTTGGGGCCAGAGAACTACAACTACAAGTCAGACAAGGAATAATCTACCTTGGACTTATGAATTTAAAATCTAGTTCTTCCAGTTCCCCTCGGTTGAAAACACTTCCAAAGAAAAAAAGCAAACATGGAATACCCTTACAAAGCGTAGAGAGAAAGCATAGGACTACTACTACAAATACTACATTTATGTTAATTTAATTTAAAATTATTAAGAGGATTCAGATAACAAAAAATACGATACGATACTTGGAGTCGATCCTATAACGAGATGGCTTTCACTGAAATAACTTCAGTAATTAGCACTCGATTTTTGCCACTATTGCGTATTTGTATTATGTTGCAATACAAATAGCATAGGCGTAGATAAATAAATATGAATAGAGTGTTTACGGACTTGACAAGCTGCTAAACTTAAACCGCACAGAACCCTTGTTCCCCAACCTCTAAATAGCATACTCAGGCAGTTGCTGTTAGTGTTGGTATTAAATGCTAGTATAAGTACTACTAAGTTGTTACTATTTATTGGCAGACGGAATTATTAATGCAGTTAATTTCCTCCTTGACTAAATCCACTATCAACCACAAAACTTTACCCAAGCACTTACTTATCAAACGACTTACTCAAGCAACTATACAATAGAATAGCTACCGTACCGTACCATTTGTGTGTGCATAATAATGCCACTACTACTATAATAATACACGTAACCTAAAGCAGGGAACACAACAGCGGTTTATTACGTATTTCCCTTTAACGCCATAAAAAGCACTGCTTTCTCTCTACAAAAGTCATTCCATTATAATAAACTCGGCTCTTAAAACTTGCCCACATTGCATATTACTTTCTCTTCCGCCAATAGGCCAAAAAATAACCAACACTGCATAATGTAAGTCATCCTTGTGGGTTTGAGATACCTAGGTAGAAAGTGTAGGCTAAATTACGTTACAAATAACGAGTGAACCAGGAATAACTAGACCTAAATAATAAACATTTCCTATCCTTCGTTTTTTTTTGGCTTTTTAAGCTATTTTGTCTTCTTTAAGATGGCTAACCTGGGCCTGGGGTAAATAATTTTTGACAACTAATTTGCGAAATTCCTTACTATTACTATTTTTATATTTTCAACTATTGTAAAAACTAAAGAGTTATCTCTGCAACACCCTGTAAAAGAGTAAAACTCCATAGAAGGTCATCCCTACGTCAACACGTATACAAATGGTGTACAAATACTACGTAACAGATATCAATGATAGGAAGAGGGATTATTACGAAGTAATATTTGGGCTAAATATTGCCTCATAAAAAGGACAAACTTTGCATACACAGAGACTGAGTTAACACAAAGTTTTACTACTTTAGTAGTTATAGTCTCTAGCACCGCTTGACTTTCTACCATAATACAACTTTTTTAAACCAGTACAATATAATACAAGCTCAGCGTAGTTTTCTGGCTTTAGTGTTGTTTTTACTACGTGACAAAATTACTTTGGGGAAAGATAATTGCTTCCACAACACAGCAACCAAGTTAACATAACGTTCAGTCTCTGTCAATTGTGAACTATATAATCACAACTGGGAGATTTTATTATAATGATATGTCTTCTGATGTGGTCTAGTTTTGCACGGAGAAAGTTTATAAACCTGGCCGTAAAACTACCAAAAACCCAAAAAAAAACTGACATGAAACATTTTAGGAGGTTTGATCGAACTTTTTTAGCCCAAAAAATCAAATAAAACTCTGCCGACAACGAGATCTTCGTCAAAGTTATCTTTAGAAGAGGCTCATACATTATGTTTCTGGTAGCTAAAAGGGTAAACCTTTCCTGCAGAATCTCCCAGGTTTTAGAAGTCTGACTTTTGTATTTTTCCTCGTTCTTTTTTCTTGAAAGTTGCATAAAGTAAAAAAGACGAGTCTTAACTAAGTATCTGCAACTACATTTTGACCCAAGTGAACTCCTCACGTTCTTTGTCATCCTCTATCAAAGTGGATCAAGTGCCAAAAGGGCATTCTCCTCTTCAACTAAACTTAAGGAATTCACTTTTCATCTTACAGAAAACTGTAAAGAACGAGGAAGGAGAATTCCACTGAAAACTTTGACAGCCTTTGGATAAATTATTTTAAAAGTGCAGAGTGATCCATATACAAAAATGTAAGGATGTAACTCCTCGACAGTAAGCCGCTCGCGTTCGCATGCTATCATTTACATGTTAAACAGGGGTATCTCTCCCATGTTAAACATGTTTCAAAACGTCGTTTGTTCATGCATAAGCCGCGGCCAATTGTTGAGGAATTACAGAATTAGTGTATAAAAGAGTCTTCATTATTTGCACTGTGATAATCTTTATGCTACTACTACTAGAAGACGGCAGCTTTATTTTATATCCACCCTATTTCAATCTGATCCGCTGTAATTTCCCCCGGGGAGTAAAAATGGGTTAAAATAATATATTGGGTTATTCATAAATCATAATTTATATTCTACTTTCCCTTGCAATGAATATTTTCAGACCTATTACAGGTTACTGTTATCACTATCAAGATATGCAGTTCTTTTTCCCTACCCATGTGGCTGCCATCCGTCCACGGACAAAAGCTACGTGCTATTGAATTTTAAACAACAGATTAATAAAGTATCACTTTCTTTCTCCAATAAATATAAAATCGACCGTCGACTCGTCACGCCTCGCCTCACCCAAGAGTAAACGGTCTTTTACCCAAAACTCTATCATTCTTTGTGCAAAAGGAAGATAAATCATTGACTGAGAAGGAGATACATTTAGACATGGAAGAAAGGAAGGCCTGCTGGGTTAGAAGATGTAGAAAAAAGGGATATTTTATTTAGCAAAGTCTCTTGCCCTTGAAGAAGAATCAACACATTCTTTCTCCTTGATAAATTTTTTCTCGTTTGCCCAAAGTAACTCAACCTAATGGCCAAAAAGTTCATCTTTTATTACACCACTAAGAATACGTCCCTCCTCCAAATACCTGCCTGCCTGCCTCATTTCTACTTCTACAGTCTCCCTGATGCATAAATTCTTATATTTCTTGATATAATAATAGGAGAGATAAGCGTAGATGAACAACCTGTATGCTAGAGGAGGGACTCTATGCTAGATTATCTTGGAGAAGTTGGAAAGTATAAATAAGTCTTGTGCTCCAACTCAATGAATTCTTCTTTCCTTCTTTATTGCTCTCTTCCAACAGCCAAAGTCTCATTCTTACGGGGATTAAAAGCCTTTTTTACAGCAGGAAAAAAAATCAGTCCCCATTCTTTCATATAGGATTTCCCCCTTTTAGAATTATATTAATTGTTTTGGCTCTGCTACTTCTAGGACAAAAACCAATAATACTGCTGCCAGTTTTTGAGCTGAGACGACAGTCCACATTTCTAGACATTTTAAACTTGCTATGTTGCACGAGGATTGGGATGTGAGTTTGGTCAGATCGATACTTTACTAAATGTGACATTCCCTTCTGCACGAAGTGCTGCACCAATTATACAAATGATGTTCCTATAACACCAGCACGGTTTTTTCAGCACAATTGAAAATGGGTCTATTAAAAGTTTTGGGAAAATCTCGAGTACAATTTGCCAAATCTTTAATCTAAAATGGTTAAAGGACCGTTTGCAAAAACGGTCTGGTTCCGTCGGGTTTTTGGGAAAAAAATGTTAAATACATGCTGAATTTGCAATTGGATAGGACTTTAGATCGGAGATGAATAGTTTTTATTCGAATTGACGTGCCTGAAAGGCTAGGGAAAAACAAAAAGGCTGAAAGTTTACGAATTTTGAATAGTACAAAAATACAAAAATACTACTAGTACAACTTTCCTATTCTATACTCTAAGCAACTTTCTAAATACTATCAACCTACCAACTATAGTTTAGTTACTTGGTGTTAAACAGAGATCCAATTTTACACTTTTAGCATTCATTCATGAATTCCCTGTGTGTGGGTGAAAAAACCACCAAACTCAATTAACACTTGGTCTACTACTACTAAAGTTAACTTATCTTTAGAAGAACAACTTTTAACAATTCCCCAAAAGCCAACGAAAGTAAAGTCACGACCTCTCGTCCTTTGTGAAAGTATAAAAGTCTTCTTCCCTGTTTCACATCATTATTCCCATTAGCAGTTCTAATTCAACCTTCTACGTAGTTGGAATTAGTAAATACAAGTCTCTTTTTATCTTGAGCATTTACTCAAAATAACCATGTCATTCAAAGGTTCTGTAAAAAAACCCCGACAATTTAGCGTTGATAAAACATATCAAAGCAATGAGGACAAATTCAGCTTAAACATCAAAGCAATTTATTGCAACAAAATTTCGTACATTAGTGAATCATTTATCAAAAAATAACTACAAACGGTAGTTTCCCCATTTTTAAAAGCTTATTATCGGCCTTTTTTTTACAATGGCTTTAATATAAGTTTTTACATTCGACATTTTACGTTTGTTTTCTTTGTTTAAATATCCAACTTCCTCCTACTAACAGTACTGGAGAGTTGTTCTTAAAACTAAAAATTCCCAACCACGCTCAACCTAATCCATTTATTAACTTAAAGAATCTTTATACTCCTTTAGAAGTTCATGTATATGTTATAGCCGTTCGACTTCGACTGCAGTAGCAGCCGTTACCTCCCATCAAGGCGCTTACTCCTTTCTTGCAATTAGTAACTCGAAAGACATAAAATAAACTTTTTCGGATAGAAACCCCACCCGGGTAGTTAGCTCGGTCTTTTCCCTCGATCCAGTATGTGTACCTAACCATTTATAGACTTATAGCAAGACTTGAAGGAAGAAAGTTTCACAAAACTTTAGCCACCTTTAATCCATCCCAATGAACTATCCCATGAGCGATTTTACTTTACTTTCTCCTAGAAACCACTAAATAAACGTGTAAGATAAAATAGTTCACTTTTATTATGATCCTTTAATTTCAAATGACGTTTACTAGAAACTGGAAATTGGATTAGGAAAAATCCTATTCAAACTTCTACTTCATTTATGCAGAAGTAAGAAACAGGGTCTACCGATTTCGAGTTGAGGAGTAAGAAGTTCCTTAAGGAGATAATAGTTTAAATCTTTAAAAAATCAATGGAATTATTTTTAGTCTAATCAAAAACTACAATCTGGAGTCTTCATTGAATTCAACGCACAACTATTGACACCCAATAAAAGAGAGTTAAGGTGAGCCGAAAGGAATGGGAAGGGTGCCAAAATGTATTTCCACAAATGAACTTTCTTATTAGCACTTCATATCCTTAAAAGAAGCAGTCTAGACCTCATTGACAAAAGCTCCTAATATTATTCTTTACTGTGCTCTTCTAACTAAAAAAAGTACTTAAAAAACCTTAAAGCATCACAAAGGATAATAATAATCACGCCTCGTCTGCCACTCTCTCTCTCTCTAAAAGACTAGTAGAAAGGAAGGAAAGTAAAGTGCTAAAAAATGTAATGCTTATTATACTCTCTCCGTCTTCAGTCCTCCATTCATTTCTTCATTATAAAAGTAAAAAAAAGGAGTTAAACTAACCGAGAGGAAAACCACAAGGCTCTTTTTATAACTTGGACAAAACTCCAAGTCGATCAAAAAGAAATGTCTCCCTTTGAACTTTCTCCGCCTCGTAAAGCGTAGAAGAGAGGCTTTGTCATTTTTATGAATTTACTATTATACTCTCTCGCCTATCTCCTTAACTAAACCTTTTACCTGGTCCCCTTTCTTCAAATTCTCTCAATTTACAGCTATTAAAACTGCATTAAGATTCCTCATGCAGTGCCAACGGTTGTGAATGAAAAAAACCCTATCTTTCGTCCTTAACAAAATCTGAATATTTAATTTCCATTCTTACCTTTAATCCCTCACCTTTAAGTTTTAGGTGAGACAGTTATTGGTATCGGATTTTAACCTCTTTTTTCTAACCACAAACCGTTGGGTAAAATAGTCCCAGCCGTGGCTCAATATCTCATTAGTTCTCCAAGGAAAAATCCCTTATTCAGCTTGTTGGACCAAAATCCCTACCTTATAGCAGCTAGCTTAAAGTATACTTATCCTACAATAAATGATAGAGGCTAAACAAGGAGAGGAGGATTAGGATCATCAACATAACATCATCACCGTCTTGATCGAGATTAAGATTCTGAATCCAGACAATCTGATCATTACCCCTAATACTGTCTAGCTTCTACTAGGCTTGGCTACACTTCACTCTTATGTTTTACAATACAACCTCCTCTTTCTATAACATTGTCTTACTGACTTGACGTTTTTTTCTACTCCTTTACATTCCCAAATCCACCCAGAACGCGGAAAAAAGGATGGAGTAAGAATAATATCAGTATAATAATAATAATTTGATACGAATAAGATAAAGAAGAAAGTGAACAAGATGCCAAAAAAGTGTTTGAGAAAAAACTCGTCTGCTCTCTTCTATACTCTTCAAATAATAATAATAATAATACCATATACATTTCTTAGGTGAGTCAGCTAACTGTTTTCCTCATCTCTCTCCCTCTATTTACTAGGATAATGTTTCTACGTAAGTATAAAGATCCTCCTTCTGCTACTGGTTAGTTTAATGTTTGATCATGTTAAAGATGGAGTAAAAAAACATAAGGGAAAGAGACACATAGAGAGACAATGGGACTGTCAGTTTGCCAAGAAAGCCTCTTTTTAACACGGAGAGAAGACCGTCAAGCGTGGAAAAATCATTTCATTCCTTAACCAAAAAAATACCATCCAGAACGAAGCTAGATACTCCAGATAATCATTCGAGGTTTTTTTTTATCTATAAAATAAATTTCTTAATATAACTTAATCCATTGTAGATGTAGACAGAACAACCAGGCTTAACCTACCTACCTACCTACACCACTTTTAGATATTATTTAGACCACTTTTAACCTAATACCGTTCCAAGTTTTATTTTGCGGTGACAAAGTTATATCTCCGGAATGCTGAATTTATACTCATTCACAGTATGCAACAATTCTACTTTCAGTTCAGATGATACATAAATTTTTACGAATAACGAGAGTTCACATTATTCCCTTATAAAACCTCTCAATGTAAATGTAGATGCAGTTGACTTCCCTCAGAATAACCATTTCGTATTCTAAATTCCTCAAATGACTTTCCTGCTCACGAGCGACACAACTTCAGCTAAGTAAACTCAGTAAAGCAAAACTTGAGAAGGGAAAAAGTAAACAGAAGCTGGAGTTTTTTCCCTAGAAAAATAAGAATAAAAACTAAAGATTTTTCATTTTGAATACAAAAATTATAATAGTTAGTGGAGATGGTTAGTTAGATAAGTATTAAAAATATCCCAGGAAGATGGGAATGTTTTTTCTCCCTCTAAATATTTTCCTTTATCCTTTCCTCTGGTTGTTGTAAATTAGGCGGACTTAATGGAATGAACATGGCTGAGTATTTGGTTGGGATTTATTGCCCGAGAAAAAGATACCTAAAAGACAATAAGGTTCTTGAGAGACGAACTTACACAAAACACAATCGAGAATAGCACGTACATACGTACGTACGTTAGATTATTTTATACGTACACGTACGCAGAGTAAAATTAGTTAGTTAGTTAGTTACACAAAAACTTTTATACTTTACCCACATATGCATGCACTTAAAAGTTAAAACTACTCCAGTCTTCTCGGGTGGTGGAAGCATTTACTATGGGAAAAAATTAAACCGGGTTAAAAGTGACAAGATGAAAAAGTTGGTAGTCAAACTCCATAGTAGGTAGGTTTTCCCTACTCTACATACTTTTATCTCAGCTTCTTAAAATCCAATAATCCCATGGCTAATGTTATGTTGAATTTCAAATGGAAGCCGCATACTATATTCTTCTTATCAACAAACCGCACCCTTCTATAACACGCTTAGAGGAAGGGTTCTTAGGAGGGAAATATTATGCGGAGAGAATTAGAGTTATCTTCGACTGTGATAACTTTGGTGACTTTTTATACTCTATTCTCTACTCTGCTCCTTGTTCTTTCGTCATTAAGTATTTTTTTAGTGGATGGATAGATTTTTGGTCACACTTGTAAAGTTCACTGGTTTATTACCAAAGATTAAATGGGGAATTTAAAGTGAGGGCTGTCGCAACTGTAACGCCCGTTGGATTTAGATTAACGACTTTTTTCATCTTGGTGTAGAACGGAAAGGGTTATATACGAAGGAATGATTAATATACAGGGTGTAACCGGTTTAACGAGAAGCCTTATGTTTGGGGAAAACATAAATTTTATGCTGCTATTTCCTATTTAATAAAATTTACTACAGCATAGAAAGCTCTGGTTTTTATTCGGGAAAGTCTAAGCAACTGAATCATTATCCAATTATGGACTTACCTTTTACAGAATCAAAGTGTGGTCTTTGGAAAGCATGAATTCCCAGTATGAACAAAGTAAACTCCAATAGCAAGTAGTGTCCCTTGACCTACCAACGGTCACACGGTAGCAAGATATACTGAAATAGAAAAAAACAAAAGAGATATAAATAGTGAAACTTAACGAATCGTAGTAATTTAATAACGTAAAGCAGTGAGATTCAAAGTGACACCCAAAGTAATAGTGGAGACATGGGGACAGGGACAACCCGTATAAACTCACGACAATCTCAAGATACTTTTAACCCAGTTAGCCAGTAGTCCTTCATTAAAGGATTAATCCTTCTACAAAAATACCAGCATTCTTAAATAACTTTCTTGAGAATGTTGAGAAGGAATTTTTGTTTTCTACCAACATTTGAGACACTTTCCTATCTGAACAACTAGTACTTTTTCTACAGTCATCCTACCCTATTTTTATACCCAAAGTGCATTAGTCGGCCACCGTATTATTTTATTATTATTATTCCTTCCGTCAAAAAGTTCAAGAAGAGTTGAGTAGGGAAAGAATAATAATTTTAACACACAATCCTTTTGAAAGTGAAGGAGGGTAGGAGGATCTGGATGACGACTACTCTACTTTATTTCATCCTTGTGTACTTTCAACCAAAGGAGTTAAAAGCCATGTAGAAATAAAAATAAAGGTTGTGTTGTTGAGAAAAATTCTTCTTATTTTCTCAAAAGTCACATCCCATTCTCGTCCATGTTTTATTTCCTCTTTTCTCCGTTCTTACCCTTCGGACAAATATTTCTCTAGTTCATATTAATGATATTGTGTCTTCATTTCATAGAACCAAGCAGTCTTAAGAACTGCCGGTATTTCAATAGTTAGTAGTAGTAGTACCAGTGGTAGTAGTGGTAGTAATAGTAGTAGTAGTAGTACTTGTAGGAGTAATACTTAAACTTGGAACATTCTCCTATAATTTCACCCAGGAAAATTCCTCTTTGTCTCCAACTCCATCCGTTGTACAGCCTGCCCTTCAAAAGTCAACTTGGAGATTTGAACCTAAAAACTACTCGAAATAGACAACTTCTGGCTCAAGTATTCCAAGTAATATTGTTCATATCCTTTATAGCAAGCGGAGAGAGCTATTGCACAACAATAATAACTGCAATGGAGGGATTAAAAGATTTGATAGAAGAGATAAAGAATATTATAACGGGATTAGATGAGTAGAAATTAACAAGAAGTTGCAGAAATTCCACTTTCTTTTCTTCTGAATAGAAAGAAGGTTTCTTCCATTTTCCTCTATTAGGGAGAGGATTTAACATATAAATAGAGAGAAGTAAACCATAACTAGGTAACTACATCCATTCCATACCTCTTCTCCTATTATAATTAACAAATGAACGATGTTAAACTCTACTTTGGCAGTCCTGGCAGTAGTGTACACATTTATAACATTGTAGTTAATTTTACAGAAGAGTGCAATTAACTAAATGTTCATTAAGCTGATTAAGTAAGGAGGGGTTTAAGTGTACTCACTCGTCCTATTTTAGGGGTTCCTCTTATTCGTTCGTTCCTCTAGGCAGGGTTGGTTCTAAGGTTTAAAGCATAAACTTTCCTCTTCTAAGCCTAAAACCTTAGACTACACGGCGCTTAAACAAACAATACGACTCAAATGACATATCAACCAGAGCGGTAGAGGTTTATTTATGACCCGAAATAAGTTTAAGCTCAGCTTATAAAAATAAAAGATTATTATATCATTTAAAAGCCGTCCTCAGTTGTTGTCTTGAAATTTTCTTTGAATAAGTACTTAAGAAGGATTTGGAGATGATAGAATCTCTTTTGAAAATTAAATATCAAATAATGTTCCCTTTATTCTTCTTCCCATTGTATTATTTATTATTATTCACAGTCCAGTTAGTTGAAAGTAGTTGATCTCTCACTTCTCTCTTGTTTTTCTCATTCTTCATATTATTTCCTTCTCTTTCTCTAGAAAAATATCTTTCTTTTACATTTTCAACCTTTATCACGTCTTACTTTGAGTTGGTTATCTTGAAAAATACTCCAAGTTGGGTAAGTAATAGGAATCCTTTTTATTTTTAAAGAGCTGTAACTCCGGGTTTAACTTCACCGAAGAGACAGGACTCTTCCAAGTACTCATTAACCACGGCACGGTTTTGAAAACCCTAATGTATAAATTGCTAAAGTACTTAAGAATCTTTCAAAAATCGGAAAATTGTAACTTCCAGAGCTTAGCAAACGCCTTACACACTGTAATCCAAAATCTAAACTCTTTTCAAACCTACACGATCTTATTTTAACGTTCTCAATATTTAAACCCCTTAAAGGATTCATAACTTGAAGTAGAACTTTAATAGAATAGTTTAAAAACTCTTACGTTTTAACGCAGTACTGAAATCGAAGAAATCCCATTTTTTTAGTATGAGATGGAGTAATATTTAGTACAAAACATTTTACTCGAGCTCCCCCTTAACATCTCTTGCCTATCCCTGGGTAAATAAAGTCCGAAAAAAGGTCGCTGAGGAAAACCTAAACTTCATCAAGTACATAGAAGCAGAGTTAAGAGTTTGTTAAGACTGAAATGGTCGGTTTGGTTCCACTCATCGGGCATTAAAAAAAGTAGTTGTGTATTTTTGCAGTCTTCAGTCTTCCCTTCTGCCTATCTAAAATATTATACAACAAGACTTATACTTGTACTTTTTCCAATGGGAGGAAAGCGTCTCAAAAAGACGAGTGGAAAACTTTCCCCAACTACTTTACTTTTACTGTACAATAGGAGAAATGAGAGCGAGATAAGATGGAAGGAACAACTTCAGATTGGCTACTCTTTACTTACTTTACAACTACTTTAAGCACGTTTTTATCAGTTCATTAGCCGGATATATAAAAAAAAGTCCCGGCTTTCATGTTTGAGTGGTACGGTACGGTGAAAGTTGTACAGAAAGGGACTTGAATTTAAATTAAAAGTACGGAGTGACATTACTCAGAAACAAGTATTAAAAGCCAAAATCACTGGATATGATACGATACATGTCCCCCAGATTTTTGTTAAGGCTTGAAAGTTGCTGATAAATGCTAATTAACGGTGGGTTTGGGATGCTCAAGTTTTTTATTAATTTTTATTTAATTTTAGATGAGCTAAACAGTCGAATATTGACATCTTATTTGTATCAATCATCATCCTGACGAATTCAGGGTAAACCAGCCGAACTTTAATTGATTATTTACAATCTTTTCTTAATCCTTCTACTAAAACCAAAATATTAAGAATCAGAAAGTCTCCATTAAACTTAATACAGCTCTAATCCTTTCAAGTCTAACTTTCTTGAGTATGCCACGCCAGGATACCTGGAGATTAATTTTGGTGGAATCAAAAACTGAATTCCACCTGGATGAAAAACATGCCAATTTAATTTCCAAGCACCCTCCTACAACGTCCTCCCTGGATTCAAATATCTTGCACAAGTATTAAGACCATTTAATCAAGAGCGTGGATGAACTAACCAGATGGTCTACTAACTCTCCGCAAAAGTAATCATACCCCATCAAGCGTGCTATTATCATTTTCCTTGTCATAATAATCATAATGGGAATACATCTAGCAGACCCCGACCAACCACACCGGTACGACCACCATTAAACCAACCCAGAGAACAACCAGCAATAGTAATAGTAATAGTCATCTTTACTCACTTACACTTAGCCCAACCCTGGATTAGGATTTCATATCTGGCATGGAGTTTTTCTAACATCTCCCTATATTACAAAACCCCTAGAACCCAAGAGATCCGAACATATGCTGAACCCAGGAAGCTCCTGTCTATTTTATAAGCTCATCCAGGATTACAGGGGTAAATTAAAACGGAGGATATCCACCTATTTTATAACCTGAAATGATGGAGGAAGGATCTGTAGATGAGGATACCCTGTACATTGGTTGGCGTCTCGCAGTCTAGTTTGTCTGTTTGAGAGTTGCAACGATTCATTCATTTAGATTTGTGTTTAAATGAGTTAAATAACTCATTCCTCATCACAAACCTTCCTTGCTAAGGACAAACGAGGTAGAAATCTTCTCATCTCCTGTTCTGATGCTCATTTCACAACGCTTTCACCACCGACCAAATAATCCAATGCATACTAATCGTAAATAGTCAACAACTCGTCCAAGCAAAGCATCCAACGCGTGATAATAACAAGATAACCATCTTACTGCTTGTACTTCTCCACAGGAATAATAATTTATGGCAAAATCAAATCACTTTAGATCTGCTAATTTGATAGAAAACACAAGAACCGTGCAAACATCATAGGCGATTCAACATCCATTCCAAAATTTCAATTTCAATGTGGCCAATCAAACTTTCAAGGATATTTCAAGGATTCAAGGAAACATGTGAAACCTGCAGTAGTAGGTCTTACACGCAGAAATGTTTGAGGGAATAATTGCAATTCTGCAACATAGAAATCCCTAACTGTATGAAAGGCCCCTAAAACCTCCTCTAATTTCCAATTGTCTCTCTCTTTAACTAACTTATTGACCAAAATGAAGTCCCAATTTGAAATTAATGGTTACAGTCTTCGATTTGAAACTCATTTCTAAATTACAGAATCCCTGAATAAATTGATTGCTGCTTCTGCTTCCTCTCTTTCCTCATAAACTTGTTCCGAATCTTGTCATAATATCTCTATTTTAAACCCCATCTCTTCTATGCCAACCTAGCTACTACTTATTTCACGTTATCAAGCCAGATAAGACCAAACCCCGACAAGCAGCAGAGGGAAAGCCGTAATGATGTGAGAAATATTCTACGTAATTCTGCCACACCCTCCCAAAACTACTTCATTCACTACTACTACTATTAGCTATAGCTCCAATATTCTAGCTAGTGGTAGAAGGTAATCATCATCAGTCATGAGTTATCTTTCCAAGACTTTCTCCTCATCTTAACCCAGTCATTTTCAAGATGCATAAAATATTATACACTCTAAACTTCCAATTTGCTCTCAGCCTTATCCGTCTCAAATCTTAGAACTTTTTGAAGTGATGTCTTAAATCTAATCCAAGCTATTGCAGATTCAAACCAAGGTTGCAAAGAGAAACTTAAGTAAACAATTGGCAGTCAGTGAAATACGAGAAGAAACAAAAAAGAAGTAAACATTTACAGGCATTAAACATTTTAAGAACCAATAACACCGTCGTAAACCGCTTACTGTTACTTCTTTCTTACTGGTAGTAGGATAAGTGGCAACTATACAGATTTACATCTAGCACTAAGTCGGATGATATACTCAATTGCAAAGGTTTGTTCCATCGTGTCTGTATAGAAGACAGGCAAATAATAAGCAGTAAGTTAATTCTTAAATCACAACAATTGTTTCGAGAATTAATACTCCCAGGAATCGATTCGCTCATGACAAGGGAATAGGATACTTTCCTCTTCTGAGAACCAGGTTATACTTAACAGATATCCAGTTCCCAAAGGGGATTAAGATCCAGGTTATTTCTTGGTATTCAATTATGTGAATAAACAACACACAATGCTTCGAGTTTTGGATAAAAGCACAGTACAGTGACAGTAGTCAGTGGGAGTGACAGTGTCAAAGAAGGTCTTCATGTTTCAATATTTAATTAAAATAGAGAAAAATTCTCAACCTACTAAACTTACACTTTCAGCTTTACTGCTTTATTGATCACTTTTTTAAATGTTTTATTTTACAAACATTACTAAATAACATTTGAACTACGGACACATGAATTCGTAACTCCACTCGGTACATAAAACTATTCAAAGATAATCATAAACAAGAAACTCTTTACTGTGTGAGCACGAAAAACACAAACTAGGTTTATAAAATCTCGTCCGTGACTTTTCTAAGGGTATCCTGCATAAAATAAAGATAAAAGTCGTTCAATTTCGCTATTTCACGTGTTCTTCCCCCCATTTCCACCTGGCTGTAAGTAGTAGCTTAAACAAACAGAGACGAAAGACAAACACTGTCGATCTTTCATCTTTCTCTCCTCTCTCTCTCTCCTTTTTCTGTGTATTAATATTATATTTGAATTATGGTTGACATGGAAGAGTCGTGAAAGTTGAGACTTTGTCAAAGCTACTACTACTACCTTCTTAGGCATTCCCTATAAGAATGGAACAAACAAAACAACAGAGAGAACAAGAAGTTATGTTTATTTACTACTAGAACAACAACTACTCATCTTTGAAACACAAGAGAGAGAGGAAACTATTCCCGGAGATGTTAAATAAAGTAAAATAAACTCCGACTGGATTTATACTTCGAGAGAGAAATGTACTTTATTTCATTTTTTATCAGCAAGTTCTCTTATTTATAGAAAAAAAACAGCTTGCACATACTTCACCTACTGAGCTGTGGCCCTGAGAAGCCAACCTGCACTCATATATCTCTTAGTTTCCTATCAATAATTCCCCCCGGGCCTTATTTCCTTCTTGGAGGATCTTGGAGGAGCAGAGAAAAATCTATATTATTCACAAACCCTTCCAAGCATTGCCTTGCCATTGATTTGTGTATCCTGAAAAGATAACAATACATTAGGGGAAATTGTGGCCCCTGGTTGGTAGCACTTGAAAAGAGCAACTTAAAATAGACCTCTCGTTAGGTTTTGCATAACCATTTTAGGAAACTATTTTTAGGGATAATTGTGTGAGAAAAACACCAAACATTTTACGAAATAGGGATTCACATCTTATCGCCAAAAACACGCCTGTATTTTGTACAGAATGGGCAAGGAATTTATTATAAAACTACGGTAGTTGATGCTCACTAAGGTGGCTGAGCAGTTACTCGTTTTATGGTGTAGCATATAGTTGACTATGAATGAACCTAGTATAGCTCCCAGTGAGAGAAAGCAGTTCCACAGGGAGAGGATAATGTATTGCCATATGGATTTATGACATAAAGACCAAAATAAATCAGGGAAAGTGTTACGCTGGAAAAATAAAACATAATGCTGTGCAGAGCCCACAGGCTTCAGACATAAAATCTTTATATAGTTCCAGACCTTAGAGTTTTTTCTCAGGGATTTAACAAAAATGCAATACACATTTTTTACGGTTTAAGGTGACTGAAATACCGTAAAGTAAGGGTAGACGGGGAGAGAGTTATTTTATTATTTCTGACACGATGCGATTCTGAGCGAAAACTTTTATATCGGATTTTAAGCCAATTTCTTCTCGAAAACCCTTTGCAAAAATGTGTTTTCAGAAGGAAATACGTAGAGTTGTAGGTTTGCAGGGGCATAAGTTATGATTTTTGAAAGGCATAGACCTCTCCTTTTAATAATATATGATTAAAAATTGTACTTTGTATACAAAGTTTATATGCTGAATTCAACTGGTTGAAGTTTATGTAGAGAGAGTAATAGAAACTATGTAGCTCATTAAACCAGCGGCCATGATGTATTTATTTTTGAGCCGGAAGATGAAAGTGAAATCCCGCAGGCTCATTATTTATTTGTATTTCAACCTTTTTAAACTAATGATTCCATCCACTTTTGTTGGGTTCTCTCCATCCATATACTTCTTCACTTTATTTAACTCTAAACCATATAACTTCCAACTCTACAGTTTATCTAATGGAAGTAGAATATTTTGAATGTCTGAAATGATGATGATGATGATTGTGCCGACGTTGGAACAGAAATGCGTATCCTGTCACTTTGAAGTATCTACCTTTCCACATTCCTTCGTGATATATTCAGCCAACATGATGTATTTCCCACTAGAGGCTAAAAGTACTTCTACTACTCTAACTTTATCCTTACATTTCCCTCTTATACACGGTGGCCAGAACACAAACTGTTACGAATTTTAGATACAGTTGACTCTGATCTTTTCCTATGGCTTAGGAGAAACTGTACTTCCGCAGTTAATTATTTAAAAATAACAAGAATAATCAAGAACTTTTATTTAACACACTTAAAACCCTTACATCCATAATTATAATTAGCCAGTACTTTCACGGTCTGAGTTGATTAGTTCTCGCTATTTGGACCACCCTGTACCCCATTCCTCAGTGCTGTTGTCTCTGTTTAAATTCCCATACATGCAAGTGTACTTCCTGTCTGCCTTCACTGTCTTTCCACTTACTTCCCCGACCAAAAGCAGCCAATATGTAGAGAAAGGAGAAAGTGAATGAGTTATGAGGCTGTTCTGAAGATACCATACACTTGTACGTACACATGTACCTTCCACAGACTAAACTAGAAGTAGATAGAGTAGCCTTCAACAAGGGAATATACATCATCATCATCTCTCCTATCTCCACAACATCATCATCATTCTCTTCAACCAACAAAACAAGCGCTTTAGAAAAACTACAAAATTGCACATCTAAAACCAACCACTAAGTTCAACCCGAGGAATTTTTAATGAGAAATCTAAACCTGAAGTTACTCAAATATAATTCAGTAAAAGCTTCAAACAACAGCATACGAAATACCACCGTTAAATCTGATCTTTGTGATTTAATTAATTTCAACATTTTAACTTTAACTTCGTTGCCAAATATTTACACAGGTTGACTTAGACATTCTCAAGGGTAAATCCAGGTTTGAAAAGTTATGCATGTCTTTCCTGAGCACAATCTGGTCCATGCTACTTTGTCCAACAAAATCGAGGCTAATAGTATTTGGTATTTTCATGTAGGTAACTCTTTGTAAAGTTTAGCTGTGATAATTACTTCAGTTCTGCCTCACTCTGTAGTCTGCAGAATAGAATAGCAGCATCGTGCATGCATATAATTCTAAAATCAAGACATAATCGTCCCACTTAACTCAAAATCATCTAGACTGATGATTACAGTGTGATTTACTCACAAAACTTGCAAAAATCTTCTCAATTTAATACTGAAGTAACCGATAATGCTTCTACTACTACTCATGAGATGCTCAAGTGTATACTCACGGAGAGAGAGACAGTAGAGTAGATAGCAGACTGGGTAGATAGGCATGTATGTACAGAGAGAGTGAAACGGAAGTGGGGGAAAGTGTGCTACTTAGTATGCATGCACTATCAGGGTTACTTTATACGAATACTAAGACATCAAAGAGATAAGGTTCCCTTTGCAGTAGTCAGGGTCTAATCTAGCCAAACCAGTTGGGATCACATTACGGCTTCATTTCGTGAGTTTCAAATCCAATCAGTTTGGTCATTAAATCAATCCTAGAATAGTTAGAGGAGCATGGTCAACAGTTAAAACAATGCAGGAATTACTATACTGCAGGACTTTCCACCGTACCGTGGGATATCTAATCATTAGCAAGGGAGCTGCAGCTCGTTAGGACGGCACGGCTTTCCTCCGTTAATTATTAACCCAGATACCCTTGGCCATGTTTTTAAAAGCTAAATCTAGTTAGACTCGTTTAATGCAAAGTCATAACTTCTTGCTTATTTATAGTTTTCATATGAAGTCCTCAGTTTGTCACGTTTTTAGACAGTTTGACCCAAACAAGGTGGATTTAAATGTATTAATTAAATAAACGGACGAAGTCAGATAGATTTAATTACTTGGTCCGGCTAACTCAAATAGAAATCCTTTTGTCAATACGATTATCCTCACAACTTGGCTTTCATAAACCACTGCACCGTGCACAACCCCAAGTGAGCAAAATTGCATACATATTCATACAAATCTAAAACTAAAACAAATCCAAATTCGCATTATCATCTCCCAGTATGTTGGATTTAGAACTCTCGGCTTTACACAAAATAGAGTATTATTTAAGCTGAAATCCTGCACAAGAATCACGAACGATCCAACCCATCTCAATCCAATCGAACAAGTCAGCAGAACCGCAATACTTTGTGTTATAGCAAGAGTTACATATGCCGATGTACAGGACTTCATCAAAAACCATTTTGCGATATAAAGTCCTCTAAATTCCAGAATTCCACGTATAAACGATCAAAGCAAGGCTTTCCAGATCCTCTACTACGTTAAGGTTTGGTATATTTTTTTTTTCGACATTGAATAGAATTTGTAGAGAATGGAGACTTACACGTTATAGCTTGCTCTGAGGAATAGATTTAACTGTGTAGGCAAGGATTCTGTTCTCTTGGAGTATTTACACCTTCTATGTAGAGTAAATCCAATGTATCATCATTTCAAAAAGTCCACCTATCCATCCTTTAAGCAATGAAAAGTCCGAATTAAATAAATTGCCTCTTGAAAGTGAAAACCACAGCTGGATGAATGGCGAGGATGACTGTCCAAGCCCACACAGTACCCATCCTTCCGCATATAACCGCACAAACAATGGGAATCATCGCAAAGAGTTCACAAATCAAATTAATTTTCAAACTAAACTACAACTGAAAAACCACACCTTCACCATTCCATTACCCAACAGTTTCCCAAAGACTATTAGTTTTGGAAATCATGTGCTACGTCATTGGCATTTCAACAAGTCATAGATTAACTTAGTGATTCCAACTTTTGAATCGAGAACGATCATCATCATTTATTACTGCTCATTGGGATGAACTCTGTATTCAAATTTATTCAAATTTATACTGCTAATTATAGCTAGGAAATCAGAAGGCTTACTGCAGCCTATAGCCGCAAATATGCTGAAACCCTGCTACACTTTCCTTATAATGTACGTAACAACATATTTTGGTCACTCCCCATTACACAGCAGGGAAGGAAGGTAAGCCGGGAGACTCCGAGATGAAGGTATCTTCTTCTAGGGTTTCTCTACAGGCTTTCTCTAACCTTCGGAATAATAAACTCTTGGTTTTGCAACGTCATATTGTTCAAATATAACATCTACCGATTATTTATCTATGGAGAGGGGAAGCCTTTCACTCTACAGAACGACGGCACGGTTTTAAAATCTACTTCTAACCAACCAATGAGAAGTATACGGTGTTACTCGAAGCTGTATGCGTGTATTTGAAGAGACCTGCAAGGTTTATCATCACAGAAAACCACCTCACCGCAGCATCAACAGAATGTACGTATACTTGAAGAGATAGTTCATATTCATATTGTGTGACGGTCGTAGGAAAAACGTACTCATATTTGGAAGAATAACTAAACAAGGCCACACATGGGTTTTAACTGAAGACAAAATTATGTTTAAATACGGATTTATTTCATCTTTGTTTGAATAGCTTAAAAAATAATTTGGATGAAGCTAATTTCAAGGTTTAAAATTTTCTTTGGTGTACGTACTTTCTCTCGCAATTGTCCAAACTTTAAGTTACATAAATCCTACCGACTCCGGGTTTTTGTTCAGACTGACACAGGAAAAACTGTGTACACCGGATAACTACAGGTAAAGCGATCAAAATGCAGACTTTGCTAAAGGGACGCGACAACAACTCCATAATGCATCCAATATAACAACTGCAACACTCTTGTTTTCTGTACATGTCATGTCAGTTAGTCACTGTGCCGGCTAAAGGCAAGCACACAATCTTGTTAAACTCTCTTCTCTGTTTATGTACACAAGTTAGAAAATGAACAACTACTGAGACTGACTGTGAGGAGGATTAAAGTTGAACATCCAAACAGAGTAGGTAGTTACCTCCTACAATGGACTATAACAAGAGCATATTTTATGCAGAGGAATCTTAAACCTGAATGAAACCTTATTGTAGTTGTAGTTCATCCCTACCCCTGAGTTACAAAACTCCTGAGTTTATACAAACAACTACGACACGCTCAACTAACCCTAGAAAAGGACTTTGGCATAATGCTGTACAGAAATAGAGATTTATAAAGGAACCTAAAACCACAGCCTTCTTCTTCAATTAATATCACTTCGGTGTCATCCTCATCACAATAACTTAAGCTTTAATGCCAAACCTAGAAAATGAAGGGAGTGAATAGAATATTTTGAGAAATGTTTTAAAAGTTTCAACCAGTTTTATCTAGCTTTTTGTGGAAAGTGAAGAACTCGATTCTTATTTTTGTAAATTAGTATAAAATACTAATAGTAAAATATTGGATTATGCAATAGATCCTTCGCAAACTATTTCTCTAGAATATAACTCCTAAAATTCAACTATATTCTAGTTTAATTTACCATCTCCATTCTAAATTCTAGTGTAATTTACCATCTCCATTCTAATTAATAACTTTTACCTGTGTAAAACAATCCATTGGACGTACTAGGATTGGCAAATCTTGCCAGCCAATACAACATCCACGAAAACTCCCACACCAACTCTCTCTTTCGCTAGATTATAATAGAAAAAGTACAAAAACTGTTAGTGAAACAGAACCCAAATATGTTTTCCATCTAATCTGGCAGCAATCGTAAGTTACAAGAGTAGTAAGTGGGTGGACAGAGATGTAGAGATTAGCTCTACCATGAAACTTCATTTCTCCTTTTTCAAACAACCAAAAATACCAAGGGAATTTTTTGTTTGTAAAACCGAACTGAAGAAAGGTTAACATCGGATTGTCTTTGTTTTTCAGGGATACATATCCATTCCATACTTCAGGCTAGAACTGATACTAATACCCGGGTAGGTTGATAGGCATAGGCCAAAATACTAGGGGGAAATAATCTTTTCGTAAACACGGAGGAGTCGGCAAACTTATATGAGCTGAAAACTAGATAAATTCATGTTTAAGAAAGTCAACCTCCCAAACTAGTAATAATAATAATTTACAGAAAAGGGTGAAACATGAATCTGCTTTGGGGTAAAACTGGTTAATTTTACCACACCCACTAACTTTACTACTGCTTTGTTCAAGACACATTAAGTCATACACACGTATGTTTGTTTGGGTGGGAGGAGGTCAAAAGTGACGGAGACACACGTGAATAATAAAAAAGGGAACAAAGACGTAAATCTTATGATAGAATTACAACTACACGAACTGCGTGACTTTTGTTGTCAACTGCCTCTGCCTGTCATTTTATTTTTATCAAGTATTTTTACATTTCATTGTACATGCGATAGATACACCAGTTTTGCATCCCTTCTTTCAACTGCTTCTACAAATTCTTTGATGAAAGTAGCTGTAACAAATTTAAACAAAAACAAATATTATTACTAGCGACACTTTGAGTGTATTTTAGTCACTCTTTATAATTTTTCTTGGGTTAGTCAAGAAAACACATAATTTTTATAAGCAATATTATACATCTTTGACATAGGTAAGTAAGTCTACGTGTTTTGGAAAAAATTCGGATTGGTTTATCTGTTCTTTCAGTATAGTTCTGTTCCACCTCAAATTCCTTGAGCAAATCTTTTTATCTCCAGAAAAAATGAATAATTTATTCAATTTTCCAAACCACTTTCAAACCTATACTCCTACTACAACTACAACTACTACTACTATTTACTACAATAATAATAATCATCATTTTCCCCAGGCATATGCAGTATAACATTTATTACACGTAAAAAGTTGGCCTATCTCTCCCTTGATCAACTTACAAAGCAGAGAATGCCCGCATGTCTTCTTAAACAAACCCGAAAAGTAACTTTTTGCTCTATAAAACCTACACTACAACGCACTCCAGATTCAACATCACCAAGCATTCTCCAACCTAACTTATCTTTACTTTCTTCTAGGTAAATGATCCTGAACCCTTTCCCCTAAATTTTTTTCCATATACTAAATTCCACATTGTGCTCAACAGCTTTAACAAATAAAATGTCTACTTTATAAGATTTAGCCCACTACTACCTCTTCTTCTCCAGCTAGTAATAGTAATAATAATAGTAATAGTAATAGTAATAATAATAATAATACACGGCATACAGCACACAATACAAGATGTTGAATATGTTACGGTATGCTATGCTGTCGGTTGATACAATGCAATTGTTCAAATAATACAAACCACATTTCCCTTTGTTGGGTATCTAATAATAATACAACCAACCCTGCTTTCCAGGATATTCTTATTCCGCCAAATATTCCCTAACTTACTTTACTAGAAGAGGAGAGAAAAAGTAGTAACAAAGTTCCCTTTTTTTGAACCTTCTCCCTAGGTTGTTTGACTCTTTTACGAAATACAACTCTTGAGCCAACTGTTTATTATAGAGAGGGAAACTTTTATAGCTCCCTTATTGAACTCTCCTCTGCTTATTGTACAAAATTTGTGGACCAAAATATCATTGGGGAAACATATTTTATTTTGTAGACACCAAATCCCAGAAAATAAGGAAAGATTCTATTTTATGTAGAGGTAAAGTATAATAGGGAAAATGGGCTGTAGAGGAGGAAATGTTTGGAAAGCTGTGAATTTATATGTGTAGAAAGAAGAAAAGATTTACAATTTACACTCTAAACCGAAAAGGATCATTTGAGGAACACGTAGAAACTAAATGGAACAGAACGGAAGGGCTTCCTTCACAAAATGTAGTCAGTTTAGTGCAATGTCAACCTCTGTTCTGCATTATATAATACATGGGAGTTATATATGGGGCTGGAAAGCTGATGTCAGCAGTTTATGTATGCGGACGATTTGCAGAAAAATACACTTCGCACTCGTTGCACTTTTTTGCTACTTATTTGGTCACACTCTACTTAGCCTTTTCTTTTCTTTGTACTAGAATTCCATTGATCAACGTGTTTAGAAAACCTACAAGTCGGATTCGTTTCGTCTCTATGAGTGTAATACGGGATTTTCAAGGTAAAAATCGTTATAAAAAGGCATTAATTTGGACGCCTTATTAAAAGAAGAATTAATAAAAATCAAACTAGCACTTCACATTAGACGCGAAGGGTATTGGTATTAGTATTGAAAAATAAGTCAACTGTCTGGCTAGGTGCCGATTCCATTACTTAAATAACTTCATTATTACTGAGCAAACCTTAGGTTAGCTGGATGAAGTACAAGAATGATAACACGCCTACACTGTAACTGTTTAAAATTAATGTAGTTAAGTTGAATAAAATTGGAATGGGTATATAATGTAGCTGGATTAAACTTATAAATCGATAAAAGGATTTCCAATTATATCCTTCCATTACAACACTTGGGAATCTACTTTCCTTTCCTATTCTACTTAATCCTAATGCTAGCAAAGGGTTCACCCATTAGCTTGAGTTTTTTATATTTTAAATCGTTAGAATATGGGTTAAAGTACACGTTGTAGTAGCAGGGTTTTTTACCATTTCCATCCAGCTAACGGAATTGTACCTCTTTTGGTTAAAGCAGCATTCAAGAAAAGAACTGCTAACTAAACTAAAACTAAACTCCCCAGGAGTCAAACTCAATAAGGAACTTAGAAACAGTGCTGCCGTAGTTGTAGTAAAAACTACATGTTGTACCATATATATTTTATTATGTCGTAACTAAACTAAGGACAGGGCCATAAAGGGCTTAATGAATGCGATTTCTCGTGTCGCTTTCAAGAACCGGGAGAGAAACAAATGATAGCAATTCTTTCTCATCTTCTATTACCTAACTACCAATCCCACTGACTACTTCCGCTACTACCACTACTACTTACTACCACCACTACTTACTACAACTACTACTACTTCTACTACTACTACTACTATCACTACTACTACTACTACTACCACTACTACTACTACTACCACTACTACTACTACTAC
>JAQFZX010001758.1:0-25539 GCA_034682405.1 Hydroisotoma schaefferi | reverse complement strand
CTGGTCCGACAACTCCGGCCTATATTTTCGAACGGAATATTATAGAAACGCTTTTCGAAGGAGGCTATAGTAAATCAGAGCTGGGTGAGTTAATAATGCTTTAAGTATTAAAGAAAATGCAATTTCCTAAAGTACATTTCCTGACGTTTTAGGCATGGGTGTTACCATGCTAAGTTATAATGGAATACTGACAATATCCATCAACCCGGACGAGGGAATCATTCCTACCAAGCCGGACGCCAACCTACTACTCAGGTCAATAGCTAATGAGTTTGATTTATTGAATTCAGATTCCATAGTGTAGAAATTATGATGCAGCAAATAAATAGTCTTTCAGCAGATTCATATCCAAGTTGATTTTTATATGATGACATACACCTAAATATGTTTTATTGATAATATTTTAAGTAAATAAATAAAATAAACTGGAAGGAATATTAAAAAACAGAGTCTGAAATACTTAAAGTTCTTCATGTTGTGATTATTATTACTAAAACCTGCATAAATATAATATTTTCCATTGGTAAGTGCAACATGCAATTTTCTCAAGGCTCAAGAATGAATGCCATTTGTAAAGTTTACGGACGCTTTGGGAAAAAAACAAATGCAGACGTTACTCTTATATTTTTATTGCTAGCTACTATTATGCATCATACGGAATTTTATGAATTATCTAGTAGTACAAAAAAACGCCAAATATGCATATTGGGAAGCTGGGTTTTCCAGATCTCTAATCTCTAAATATTACCTGGGATTATGATACAGGATCCTTTTTACGTTGGTCAGTTACTTTACTAGCCATTATCCATGTAAAAACGGCCCTCATCAATTATTGTTACAATGTTTTGTCGACCTTTGCCTTAATAGTGTTGGGATAATTGGCTCAACAGCTTGGGAAATTTTTATCTAACACATACATATAAGTATCATGTAACTAGACGTATGCGTCAAAAGTTTACCGAACTGAAAAAAGTTAGCTTGGATTAGAAGAAGGTTTAGTTGGGAAATGGAAATGGATCAAGACAAAAAGTAGATTTCGACATACCATACACGGTATATTATGCACGAAGCATAATCATTTTTATTATATGATGAATAGCACACACTTTGTTTCCATTCTTCCTGTTCCAAAGCTATGCCGAGTTTGCTCACACATTTATACATTTTTAGCAGGCTTCCTAAAGGTAAATCATAATGTTTTAAAGGTAGCTAGTACAAAGCTAAAGTAGTGAATGAATATGTTTATCATGATTGAGAACTATCTTGTAACTTTTAGGACTATAAACTTATGAAAAATGTTGGTATAATTTGCTTTCGCATTTTTATTACTGAGGCTTGAACAGAGAACTTCTGTAATTTCATCGCAAGTTGTTACTCATTTGCACAGTTTTTCTAGAAGTCTTAGTTAATAGTAGTCCCTACTATTTTTTTTACTGAAGCACAGCTAATAACGTAGAAGTGAGTAACCATTTAAGACACAATTATGGTTCAAATAAGTGACAGCGATTCTAAAAAGTCAACCGGACCGAGCATTTGCATAATTGGGACTGGGTAAGGTATTCTATATTTAATTGGCGAACTGGGATAACCATACGAGAGACAATCTTCATTAATGAATCGTCGATTCCTGTAGATTTTCTGGAATCTGTGCTGCAGCGCAGCTACAGAGGAAACTAAAATGGACAAACTTCAGTATTTTCGAAATTAATGACGAAGTTGGAGGCAACTGGCTAGTCAATACTTATCCTGGGTGTGCCTGTGACATTCAAAGTCACTTGTACAGTTATTCATTTGCTCCAAAGTCAGGTATTGTTTCTCAAAAACTTTTGGGGTTCATGATATGATATTGCATGCATCTACTATCAAGCATTAAAAATACACTAAAACGCTAACGTTTTAGACTGGACCAAGGAGTTTGCGACTCAACCAGAGATCTTGAAATATATGAAAGATGTCGCGAACAAGTTTGACATTTACAAATATGCCAAGTTCCGTCATAAAATAAAATCCCTAACGTGGAATGAAAAGACCCTTGACTGGAAAGTAAATGTGGAGGACTTAGAGAAAAATCTTGAACACAAACTAGTTTTTGATATTGTGTAAGCAACTTTTTTCTTTTCAAATATGCTTGAAGAATCATATAGGAAATTTTGTTAAACCATTATTGCCGTACTCGCATAGGATAAACGGTTCTGGTGAGCTGAGAATCCCAGAAATACCCGATGAATTTAAACCTTTCCAAGGGCCTACAATCCATTCAGCCCGATGGGACCCTACTCTAACCCTTGAAGGTAAAACGGTTGGTGTGATCGGATCCGGAGCAACGGCGATTCAACTCATCCCGAGCATTCAATCCAAAGTACGGAAACTGCTTTGCTACCAGAGACAACCCGCGTGGGTAGTACCGTCCTTCCAGTCAACGTTTACATCCGCAACTAAATGGGCCTTTGCTCATGTCCCATTTCTAAGGACGGCTTATCGATCAAGTCTTTTCTTATCTAATGAGTTCCTGTTCCCTGTTTTTCAACATAGGACTTTGATGAGCAAAATAGGTAATCATCCTTTCATGAGAACATACCATTGTTCCCATATTTTGAGTGTTTAGATTAGCTATGGAGTATTGGGAGAAATGTAGATATAATTTTTAACATTCGATGGTGTTTTGAGCGTTGTGTTGTTGATCTGGCTGTATCTACGAGTTAAGCATGAATATAAAGGCCTCCGATTTGTTTTAATAAACTTCGTAAAATATCAAATTTTAATACTTTTCAGCTAATCCTATGGCAGTTCATGTAGCAAAATACCATATCCGAAACAAAATCAAAGACAAGCCAGAGGTAAGGAAGGACCTACTCCCTAATTACAGGTTTGGTTGTAAACGGGTAGGACTTTCCAACAAATACTACCGAGCTCTTAACCAACCTCACGTAAATGTGATTACAAGCAAAATATCCAAAGTCAATTCCAGCTCAATTGTAACTGAAGATGGGAAGGAAGAAAGTCTTGATGTAAGTTATTCAACAATTTTGTTGCGAAACTGGAAGCGTCCCAATTAAAAGACTAAATTCAACATAATCGTTGTTTTTTACTGCTACTGTAAACTACGTCTGATGCTGCTTTAGCTTCTTAAATTTTTATACCCTTCTAAATAAATCTTCGTACTTTCCAACAATCTGCAGGCGTTTTAATCCAAACCACAGTTTGATAAATGCTTTTTTCAATAAATTACATTACATTTTCCTCCAGATCCTTATCCTAGCGACGGGTTTCAGAGTTCATGACTATTTCGCTCCGATGGATATATTTGGGATAAGTTCTGAAAATATTTTGCAAAAATGGAAGCAAGATGGACCAGCGGGTTATCTAGGAATAACTAGCAGTTGTATGCCAAACCATTTTATGCTTCTTGGACCAGGGAGTGTAAGTTGTATTTCTTAAGCATTTCCAGCTTTGCTATAAGATTAAGTATGAAAAAGACTAACTTGATTAAACTCTCTCATGCCTGTAATCTTTGAAATCAATTATACTAAAGTTATGCAATTTCCAGGATGTAAATCACAATTCAGGGATATTCCAAATCGAATGCCAAGTAAATTGGATCATTAAAGTGATCAAGGAGTTAATAGACCGCAAGATGAAGTATGTCTGTGTAAAAAACTCTGCTGAGGCTGAGTATATGAAAAAGATGGAAGAGTCCTTCATGAAAACAGTCTATGGAAATTTCGAATGCGGTTCATGGTTTTCAGATTCAAGGGGTGTGGTCACAGCCCTTTATCCCAAAAGTTCAATCTCTTATTGGAAAAATACTAGGAAAGTTGACTTTGAAAAATTTGATTTTGCTCAGTAAAGTTCTTGATTTAAGAAATAATTAATGGTTATTGGTTATTCTGAAGTACGCAATATTAACTAATTGTAAATACAGACATTATTTAAGCTAGATAACATAAAGACAGTAAAGCCAAGATAATTGGACTTTACTCATGCATGTACACTAATTACTCTAAACTCAGTTTGCAGTAAATTAGACACAAATTGTTAAAATATGAGCCTAATTGAAGGGTAGCAGCAAAAGTAATCAACTTTACAGGAAACTTTACAAATAAGCTTAAACTGGAAAAAATAGTTATATTCAAAGTTTGAAATTATCAATAATCCAAACAAAATGGTATTTATTGACCAGAATTTAGAGAGAAATAAGATTGAAAGTTTTCAGAGTAAACAGGAATGATTGCTTTGCGTTAAATTTTTAGAAGTTCGTTTTTATTTAACTCGCATAAATAACTTTGCATGCTATGATCATCAAATATTAACTCAGTGTCTAAGCGTCTGTGAACTAAGATTAGCCAATTTCGTTGTACTTTTCCCAAACTCGATAACTCGAATGTTAGCAAGTTCGCTGTATGCAAACACATAAATGTTGAGTTTCATTCGCCTTCATAGATTTTGGTTCGACGGAGTAGAGATTCCAGCATTTAGAACTTTTTTTAATCAGCAAGATACAATTACACTAATTCGGCCTATCACAAACACAAACCTTCTCTTAGAGGTGCGTTTCGTTATTATGACTTCTGACTGTAAAAGATAATTCAAATGCTTCACATCAATAACCGTTCATTCTCTCCTCGTGAGAGAGCTACTACTATACAGTAATAGTTTAGCTAACCGTTCATATGCCATTCCAGTCTCATCCTTGATCCATAGCAATTTACATGAATCCAAACAAATTAGGCGTTTTTTATTACTACTTGTGCTTGCATCATAAATTGTAGTATTGTGAAACCTCGCAACATCATAAACTAATGTTATGCAAAAGGAGTATGATTTAAGTAGGTAAAAAATACAAACATGTAAACTTCAATTATTATGAATATAGGAAATTAAAGCATCCTAAAAAACAATCCCCTATAAACATAATTTAAGAAACTGCCAAAGACTGTAGGCATACCAGACTCTTTCTGTTCAGAAAACATGTTCGAAGCGTTAAAAATTATAGAACACTTTTAGGAAACGCACGCAATTTATCTACTTTTTGATCCGACTTAATCCTTAAATATGTGGATTATAACTTTTCTATCCGTGATTATTAACCTCTTCCTCATGCTACTTTTCATAGGCCCATTAATACTGGCATTATACTCTATATTTCGACTTTACAGAATAATTATAACCCTCTTGTCAACGCTATTTCGCAGAGATCTAGTGCAAATAGTTAGGGAAAGGGACTCTGTCTTTGCAAACGATAATATAACACAAAGCCCAAGTTCAATTGTCCTAATTTTGGTGAAATTAGCCGGAGATATGAAACTCCAAGATCTTGAATATTCAGTAACTAAATTCTTATTCAAGATGGGCAATGTCTCCAGAGAGAATGCAGCATATGCAGAACTTCTCCAGTACTTTGTCCCTTGGGGTGGATTCATGTTTAAAAAGTGGGAGGCCAACTTTGACATTAAGAACCATGTCAGGGAGTGGCAAAAACCCAATGGCTCTCCAGTGACCCACGATGACCTATATGACCTTCGAAGGAAGTTACTCAAGGAGCCTTACAAGGCTGGATTGAGTCCTTGGGAGTTTATACTCGTACGGAACTTGGAAAAGGAACGAGAGGGAATTCCAGGTAAATCAGCGATGGAAACGAATGTAATTTACAGGGAACAGCTTATGCTTTTTTAAAAACTTATTTCCCTATACTTTCATAAATACAGGGACGGAAAAAGAAACATCGATAGTAATAATGAAATTCCACCACGGGATTGTCGACGGGATTTCCTTCACCCAGATCCTGATAAGTCAGAACGAATCCTTTAAAACCATCGGGATAAGCCAGCTCAAACCTTTAACCTTTGTCCAAAATTTGGGTACATTTCTTGCAACCTTTGCTACAGCCCCTTCGACCCTGATATGTCAGTTACCAAAGATCTACCCTTCTAATATATTTCACCCAACTAATTCCAAGCTAACGGGGAAGAGGCACCCTGTAAATGGCTTCCTTCCGGTGGCCCTCGTAAAGCAGATTTCTAAACAGACGGGAACCTCATTTTCTGCCGTTTTATTAACAGCATTAACAGGTGGGATTCGGAGTTATCTGAAAGTTAAGAGTAAATCGGTGCCTGTGTCTATAGACCTAAGTATTCCACTCCCTTGGCCCGGACACCCGGATAAAATTGGGAACCATTTGTAAGCTCATGCATGGTGTTTTATGACCCTTAGGAAAGGAATGCCCTTCATCCCTTCCATTTGTGTATTTCTAGCACTTTCGTTGTACTAAATATCCCTACCGGACTGGAAACACCCACGGAAAGGTTACAAAACATGGAAAAGCAGTTCAGAAACCTTAAAAAGTCCACAACTCCAGCGTTGAACTTTGCAACTGTTGGAATAGTGGGGACGCTTCCGTTGGGAATAATGAGCTCAATTTTAAACAATTCTCCCAGTAGCATTTTAATGTCTAATATTCCTGGTCCAACCACACAGGCAACTATTTTCGAACGGAGTCTTATTGAGTCTTTGTTTGAGGGAGGGTATGGGAAATATAATATTATCAATATATGTATAAGTATTTATTTGCATATTACATAAATTATATTATATTCCTTAGGTATGGGAAAGCCCCACTGGGTAATATCCATAATTCAATGTGTGGCTTTTTAATAAAAAATATTCTACTCAGCCTGTTAAAAATGTTTTAATATAATATAAGGTATGGGAGTGACCATGCTGAGCTACAATGGAGTTTTATCCATTTCTATCAACCCTGATGAAGGGATCATCCCAACTAAGGCAGATGCAAATCAACTGCTTCAATCAATCGCTAACGAGTTTGATATCTTGAATGATGGATCTATTGTCTAAAATCGGCAGTCCTTAATAAAATAAAATGTGTTTTGGTTCATATGAGTCGACAATCTGAACTTTTCTATAGTCTGAATTTCAAAATCAAATGCGATTTATTCTTTACGTTTGGGGAGTTAAAACTTACATTGAGTAAGTAATTTAAGTAATACAGTTTAGTATAAAATGAGTACACATACGTGAGTGAACCGGCGTAACAAAACTTTACGTAAAAATTATAGATTAAGAAATGCTTGCTTGATTTGTGTATTTGTGATGATTAAATGATTTAAATGAGTTTCTTGTTCTGTGGTTTGCATAATATTAGAATAACTACGTAAAGTACTACCGAGTTGTTGACAATAAAATGAGAATGATTATCGGCGTTTCGTTCTTAAACTTATTCCTTTCCGACTAAAAATAATTACGACTTAATAAAAAAAACCGTTACACAATGACATCAATAAATACTGACTGTTTCACAACTTCCAACTACCAACGTGTATAAAATTAAATGTGAGTGTGAGTATAATTTACAGATCGGATAACGGGAAGCTTTTTTCTTATAAATATACTTAAGTTAAGTACAGACACAGATCGCCTTACAACAACACCTAAAACTCCTATTCTCGCAGTCGCTTACGCTTACATGCCTAGCCTAGCTTTCAGTAATTGAAATAAGCAGTACAAAATAACGGACTGATCCTGTTAAAACTCAGAACTTATTTCGCACTTGGAACATATTCCGTACGTCAAAAATTTGACTGCAATGACGTTTACCGTTTGTAAAAATAACACACGCACGCAGTTAAACATCCCATCCGCTGTAATACCACGATTAAACGGGTGGTTTACATTAATTGTTAATTTAGACTGGTTCGTAGTAGAATTTTCGATCCCGGCCCCTATATCAGATCGGAGTAGGGGCCACCAATTGTCAGCGCCATTTCGATCGCTGGGCAAAAACGTCTGCTCGGAGGTTCTGGGCGAAACATATACCTAAGATCTGAAATACAATTTGAAATTGGTTAGTTTGAAACTTCGTAGAGCATGCAGTCTTCAAGTAACATCCGTTTGTTCATTTGAAAAGCCATGCATGCCCGGTTACCACTAATTAAAAAAGGCTTCAGCTTTCCACAGCGAGTTTATAGAGCATATGCTACTTTGCAACCAAAAACTTAACAACATTACCTGAAGAAATGCAGTGGCAACTATAGCGGCAGCAACAACGATAAGATTTCTTTCGAGCCAATCTTCAGCAGCACTTAAGCATCCAGTCTCATAAATCACTTTCGATACATCCAAATTCTAGTTTGGTCATCGATAAAACATGCAAAATATAAAAAATATAATCAGCTTCACTAGATAATAATGTGGTTAGTAATAAATTAAATAATATTATCAATTTAAATTAAACTTCTTAAATATGTGATTGACAGCCGTAATATTCCCCTTTTCCATCATTACAACATGTATTTACATTCGCTATAAATGCTCCAGGCTGATGCTACAGATTTAAATACTACAAAATATAATCTACACAAGAAAAACTTTTCGGACACTTCAGCCAGCTTTCTCCTGTTGCCTGTGAACACACAGGATGCTTAGGTACACTTGGAGACAAACCTGCAGAACCGCAACAGCTAAACCTACTGCTGCTACTGGAATTAGGTTCTCTTCCACCCATTCTTCGCCAGAACGAAGACAACCTACGTCAAATACTAGACTTCTGTCCTGAGGCTATTTAATCCCGATGTCAGATTGAATTATCGAAAGACAGTTAAAAAAATGTACAGTTTTATAAAGGACTAACGCTATAAATTCACTTATCAAGTAATATAACGGTAAAAAATTCATTGATCTTACTTTACTGACTCTTAGGAATAAATAACTTACGTATTCAGGTTTTCTGACATCGTACCCACATTGAGTATTTCTTATCCAAAGTTGTTGCTAAAAGTTAAATAAGGAAAATCCTGTGATGAGATTTAATTAAGGTAGAACGATAAAATACTGAATTGCAAACGGTCCAAACTCGACTTACCGATGGTTGTTTGCAACAGGAAAAAGGAACACCGCAAGCTTCTCTGGCAGTTGAGTTACAATTAAAATAGACGTTTTTATCCCAATCACGCGGACCCTCAATTCCACAGCATTGCAGCCATCTTTCTTGGATCCAATCAATAAGATTTTGCTGATCCGGATCTTCTCGATAAGAAACTATGAATGACTGGAACCCACTCGTAGCCTCTCCTTTAATCCAATCTTTAAACATGAATCTAGACCATTTGAAAATTCAAACTTTTAGAATACATTCTCGCTGTGAAATCCGCATTATTTATGTTTCAAACTTATCTCTGTTGTTATTATTATTAAAAAATAAAATTTTACCCAAGGATTCCAGCTGAAATTTCTACAAGAAGTATCGCCGCTAAGAAAATAGCATAAACAGCTAGGAGACAAGTGTTTTCCCTAAGCGCACCTACACATCCCGTGAATCCAATCACAAAGGTCATGGCTCCAACCACCACAAGAATGAATGCAGGGTCCAGGGCTACTCTTGTTAACCTCGATAGATTGGACAAAGTTTCTTTCTCACTCCATGCCCATACACCAACGCCCAATATGAACAGACCCATAAGCTAAAACATCAACAAATGAATAAAATTAGCTCGTCATAAATTATAAAATTATTAAGACCTTGAATTGTCAAAATATTATCAATTCCCACAAACTAATTTAAAGTAACTAATTTTCAACTGCCTGCATGGGAAACATTTTGCCAACGATGTAGTAATAAACCTTAAAATTACTCACCCAAAAGATGACATTGAATCCAAATATAAGATATTTGAGGCAGCAGCTAACTTCACTTTCATCTCTGCGATATTTCTTAATCCTTGGAGGGCCTGGCATCCTTTTAACCTCCACAAGCACCTCTCCGCCGCCGCTTTGCAATAACGGGTAATCTAAATTCCGACCTATATTGACCTTTTCAAAGACAACCCGAAATTCGTATTCGGATTGTCAACGCACAATTTCCAAAAGCCACTACTTCTCTCTTCCCTTGCACACTGAACTGATTGTAGACAGAAGAATTTAGCAAATCCAGTTCCAGATTTACAGCAGCATTATATTATATTTCTTCGCTATATTATAAACCCAACAAGAAGGGGGAAGACCGGGGTAGATCTTTACTTTACTCTCACTCTCTCACATCTAATTTACAACCAGTTAAAAGACCGCAGAACTATCTGCCATACACTGGATTGTAACCAACACAAGAATAATAAGTTCTTCTCCACAACTCATCGTCCAGCTTATCAAGTATTTCATCATCAAGTTCCACAACAAAGGGGGTCCTCCAGCCTTACCTTAAAAATATACAAAAAATCCCGATAATGAACCACTAAAAGTGAACAAATCCTTTATTATCGCTAAACAAAACTTACGTACTTCCGACTTCCACTACCATCCACAGTCTCCTTCCTTCAACAAAAATCCAAATCGTAACGCTTCTTTCTTCTTCTAATTTAAAATTACAGAACCGACACCAAAACCAACGCCAGATTCTTCTAACCCACCCAACCTATGACTAGACTAATTAATTACATCCCCCTTTGTTTGTTTCCATTTCTGCATCCCGAACTGTAAAAACGCTGCTTTACAACATACCGTGCATCCTTTCCTATCCAAAGTTCTGTTGAAAAATAAACAAACAAAAACACCAATTAATTATTTATCTCTAGCAACTAGCACCACAAAAACACAACTCAACCTAAATCTAAATCATTAAAAAAAAAGTCACCCAATCTTGCAGTTTTGCAGTGACATACCTAGAAATAACTCAAACGTCTCAATCTCAACCAGGAAACAACTTAACCATTTAATTACAAACTTAATCAACTTAAAACACGGAAAAAGTAGAGCAACAATTACACCATTAATCCCCCTTTTTTTTAGATTAACTTACACAGAGAGTGTAGAAAAGGCAGGACGTGCAGGCAGGACGTGCAGGCAGGACGTGCAGGCAGGATGGGACACACAATAATCACAATCCAACAACCCTTTGTTCAAGTTATAAATTAATGAGAAGGTGTGTGTGTGTAGAAGTCAGGATCAAGTCAGCTCCATCCAATCCAATCTCCAATGTTAACTTTTATTAAACAACAAATCCTGTGTGTCCTACTGCCAACTACCTTAAAACGTTGCCTACTTTACTTGCAGTTAAACTTGTTTGTAAAAAAAATTGTGCTAAAAACGACTTTTCTGCAATGCCAACTCTTTTTTTTTAAATGACAAATTGGTCGACCTGCCCTGTTGTTGCCTGCTGCTCCTGATATTATGCACCACTTGCTCCTATTTCTAAACAAAAGGCTGTGACTTTTTTTATTTTAATATGCTTTTTAATATTAAACTACCAAGAAGAGGAACTGCAAGAACAGAATGTAAATGTTGGTACAATAGAGAGAGATCAATAGACCCTATCCACAACACGGGAAGAGTTATACATACATCTCGTGTCGTATTGTAGGTAGGTAAGAGTTAAGACACAGCTTTAGGCATGGGAGTAGGGGTAGGAGTAGTAGTAGTAGTAGTAGTAGGAGTAGGAGTAGGAGTAGGAGTAGGAGTAGTAGTAGTAGTAGTAGTAGTAGTAGTAGTAGTAGTAGTAGTAGGAATAGGAGTGGAAGTAATAGTAGTAGCAGGAGTAGTAATAGTAGTAGTAGGAGTAGTAGAAGTAGGAGTAGGAGTAGGAGTAATAGGAGTAGTAGGAGTAGGACTAGTAGGTGGCTCTTTAAACGTGTAGGAGTAGTGGTATCTCCACTCCATGTATTTGGTGGAAACAGGGCAAGGATCGGGAATCAGTAATCAGTTCGGGATCATGTATGATGCAATACAATGGTATACAATTTATCCTTTGTACAATACAAAGGATCGTCTAGCTAGGATTAGGATAGTAGGATTATCTACTTCGTCTATGATATGATAAGCGATGCATACGCATATATGAGAATGACAGTTTCTTCTGCACTTGAATTTCATCCTTTTGGATTGGGTACCGTACATCATCATAGGAAGTGGAGAGCTAAGAGTTTAGCTAATAGGAAGTAAATAGTGGTTATGCGTGACTTTAGCAAGTGTATGATTAAAGGTGCGTGCATTCAATGCGTTGCATAAGATTCTTTATAAAAAAGGTGTGGAAGTTGTAAGTCGAGTCCAGAGATGTGTATTTTTATTTTTGAAAAACAAAGATGAATTTTTTTTAGCTTTAGCTATTGATATTCACAAGCTAATGTAGGGATTTTAAATTGTTTGTAAAGCATATTTATTATGTTGTACCCTCCATGGGCATTAATGCCTGCTTATGAGTTTAAATAAATCATTCATGTCGGGAAATGCTATTTCCCACTTACCAAACTGGAATTGGCGTTGAGTCAAAATCCCAACATCTATAGGTAAGAGCAATAACTAACAAATTTTATTTCCGATTTTCAAAATGTATTTTACAAAACTGTATTTTGTTAGAAAATCGGATGAGAATTAAGAGAAGAGTATGCATGCAATGTTACAGACATACAAACACCTTTATCCGAAAATTTAAAATCAAATCAAGCCATAAATTATCGTTACAATTAATTCAAACTCTGAAACACAAACACACAATTTCCACTTCAATCCCCTATGGAAATTATCGTTTCAATGTATAATTCAAAAACCGCTATACCATATACCCTAAATCCTCGCCCATATCCCACCCTCGTTAACTAATTCGCACGCTCCCCTTTACACTTACAGTTAACCATCCTTCAAAACATTCTTTTTTAATCCATCCATACGCCGCGGCCAATGGTAAAGGAATTACGTCATTATGGACGCTCCCTAAGTATAAAACCAATACCATCTATTTTGTCCCCACCCACACTAATACACACGATGGATAGAAATACAATGGATTCGATGGATCTTTACTAAAAACGCAAGCGCCCCTCCCAATTCCCCCAACGCCTTTTCACACCTCAGAATTTACTCCCTAGTTTTAGTCTCATTCAAGTATGAGAAACTGTTCGAGGTTTCCTTACCTTACTTTCGTCACGTGGTCAAAGACCGCGGGCGGCCTTCTCTGATTTAAAAACCTGCTGAAACGGGTTTAATTTTAAAATCAAAATAATGTTTTTAAAATTAAAAATAACAATAATTAATTGGATTTATCCCCTTTATTCTTAATTAACTTTAATTAACGGAGGATAATTAATTATAGGAAGAACTGCCACATTTTAACACTTTTTCCCCCGTGGAATTACTCTAGTTGTGTGAAGGGAACGAGGGTTTTGAATTTAAAGTTTTTTTAGGGTTGGAGAAATGATTTTGTGTTGATTATTTGTTGGGAGTTTTTTGCTAAGTTAATTATAGTATGGGAGCCCCAAGGCGAGAGGACAAGGGGTTAAGCCTGAAGGAAAAGTTGCAGTTGGCTATTGCAGAAGTTGACACGGAGGTTGAAGAAGGGATGGAAGGTCAACGGTCATCTTCTAGTAGAGGAGCAGGTCAAGGTCAAGGTCAAGGTTCAACTAGTTCGTTAACAATGGCCAACTTGCTGTCGTCGTTGCAATGGAACGGGATCTGTCTTTTTGAAAAAGCGGCGGAGCTTCTACTAGCAGAACGGGAAAGGGCTGAGAAGTCCTCGTTGGAAGTTTCGAATGTTTGTTGTTATTTTTAGAAAACTGTATAATGTTCTGGTTTAATTGAGGATTGTGAATTGAATTCCTGTATTTTTTTGTAGTTACGGAATGTTGTCCAAGAACAAGCGAGATCTGTATCCGAGCTTGAGAAAACTCTTGATGAGAGATCCTATCGAGCCGTTTCTCGCGAGCGTGAGCTTATAGAAGAGAATTCAAAACTGAAGAAGCAAATTGAAGCGTTGGTTGAACTTAATAAACCTCCGAAGCAACAGCATCAACATGTCCAAGTGTCCTCCCACCTCTTGCGCCCCCCTCCTCCTGAACTACAGCGGAGACCTGTACCACCGATGGAGCGCAAAGTTACCTCTACCATTACCATGTCACAGTCATTACCAAAAACTACATCTAGCGCTGTAGTTACTTATTCTAAAAGTGGACAAAACTCGGTGTTACTCAGGCATTTAAGATCTGAAAGTCCTCCTCAGTTATCTCCTGCGATTACTCCTCGTCCGCTTATTCAAAATCATACCAGACATTCACCAGACGAGTTTGATTTTGATGAGGCACCTCTCCAGAATTCAAGACTTCCACAAGTAAGGTCTATAGCTCCTTATGTCAGTTCACCTCCAAAGTCTCATCTTGATAGTGAAAGGACCTTGAGCCAAGACTTGTCCGGTTCTACGCCTGTGACCTCAAAACTGCAGAGGGATCAGGTTCCAGAAAATAAGTCACTATTTTCAAGAAACGTTGGGATCAGGCAGAAATCTAATGATACTAGCTTACGCTTTCTACACAGAAACGGTCCCTCGCCTAATACACCTGGGGACTTGACATCCCCTCTTCCGTCTGAGGGGGATGCTGAGAGACTTCATAGGTTTTTCTCTTCTTCTGATAAGTTCATGGGAATTGGAAAACGCCAAATTGTCACAAAACTTGCTCAAAAGCAAAAGAACGGCATGGTCTCTTCCGCTGTGGTCAGCCATCAAGAAACATCTCCAAAAGACCCACTTGCTCTTTCTCCACCTAGAAAAGTAAATAGAAATAAATTGAAAAAATCTGCTGCAACGACGGAAAACAATATTTCGCTCACTATTAGTGAACGAGAAAACTGTATGACAACGGTAGTACCTTATTACATTAACGAGACTGAAGATAGGATGAGCGAGATGTTGCGATTGCAGCAGGAGGCTGAAGAAGCGGAGGAACGATTTGGGAAAAACGTAGAAGTTCCAGCTTGGAGAGTTAAGAGATTCCAACCGATCTTGGACCCTTCTGGAGTTTCTGATTTAGAAGACATAAGTGAAGCAGCATTTCTAAAACGGCATCAGCGATTAGAAATTGACGAGAGAAGAAGAAAACGGTGGGATTCTCAGCGGGTGCGGGAGGAAACTTACTTGGAACGGTATGTGTTAGTGTTGCTAGAATAATGCGATATATGATGATCAGGATTAAGCAAATGAGATATCGTAAAATATTCATAGTTTTTTTTCTGTTTAAAAACATAGTTTAAAAAGAAGGATGCAAGAACGAGAAAGACAAAAAACAAAGCGACGAAGAGCAGCAGGAAGAAAAATGTAGGTCATAGTTGCTTTTAGAAATGATTTAAAAAAGTTATATCAAGTTTAAAATTAAAAAATTACCTTAAAATGGCAATTGTAGAGGAGGTAACCCCGGCGGAGAAAGTGACGATGAAGTAGAGTCTGTCCATCCGAATCTCGAAGACGTCCTCTATGTACGCGTTGCCGAAGATATACCGATCTCTACTTTCGGGCATCCGATGCCCATATTACCGAAAAGGTGACAAATTATTATGAAATGTCTCCCACTATTAAGATTATCTAATATTCCGTCAGATCCCTCAAGTAATGATAATTTAATTTGAACAGCATCTTTGATCTTCCTTGGACACCAGAAGAACGGCCACCCACACCCCCACCACCGGTAGCATCTGTACCGGAAGTACCTGTTACTGCTCCTTGTGAATCGCCCGGACATGCATCGTCATCATCATCCGTTTCATCCCTCCTATCTCTTCCACCGCCAACAGGAGTTCCTCATCTAAGAAAACTGACATCTCCCGAGTCGTCATCGTCGGCTAGTTTACCACTTTTAATTACTCCGTGTTCTCTAGAAACTCGAGAATTGTCTACTGAGCCGGAGCCTATGGAGACTGACTGTGATGATGATGACAAAACCATTTCTCCAATAAGACCTAGTAGTGCTGCGAATACCTCCTTGACGAATTCTTTCCATAGTGTTGGTGGAACTAGCAATGAATCGAATAAAACTGTAGCCGTACAAAGTTTCAGTACTGCTAATAATACTATAACAGTGAACTCTACGCCGGTTATCCCTGGTTTAGATTGGAGAACGGGAGTTAAAAGATGACGATACTTTTTATAACGGAGTCGTTTAATTGTGTCCTTGCCATTTATCGTATTTGTATGAATTATATTTCCTTAAGAAGTGGGTCCTGTTAAATCAAATCAATGGTCAGCTTACTTAAGCTAGATTACTTTGGTATAAATCGAGTCTGACTGCTTGCATTTTGAAGCATGCATGGAACTTTATGGATACTTCAAAAATATCGATCACAGAAAAGCCAAAAAGAGTAATTGTTAATTTTAGTCAAAAACATTTTAAGGATTGCATTTTGGATTTGAATGCTATGAGAGGCTTTTATACCCTACTAACAGTATTCGCATGTAACTTTAGAAATAACTGACTGTATTTACATGGTATTTCCGTATAGAAATGGAAGTTTATTTGTTAAAATATCTTATCAAGTGATACACAACCTCACATATTGTAACTGACGTTGCTAATATCAGTATCATGACTACAAGCCCTCGATCAATAGATTGCAATCAGTTGTTTCTCTTAAATACTCGAGAAATTATTTCTGAAACGATTGACTTTTTTTTAGTAAAAAACTAAGAACTATGTGGAATAAAATCGTCAGTCAATCGATTTTTAAAATGTTTTGTACTAAAGTTACATTAATTCAAAATGAGTATAGTTTTTATTTGCCTCTTTAAAAAACAGCGTGTAAGTTTTATGGGTGGAACTCAGTAACGTTCTGTCCTTGGCTTAATTGTTTAGTAATCATTTCTGCAGCGAAAATTTGCAAAAAAATGTCTTCTTGTTCCATCACGCTCATCTCGTGGAAGCTTTTTCCACTGACCTCCTTCATCAGTTCTTTTGAAAAGAGGCTTCTTTCCGGATCGTCGGGATCATCAGGGTCATCAGGGTCTTCTGGATCTGTCGTAGACGGACTAGTACTTCGCGCAGCTTCCTGTTGCTGTTGAAGTAAAAGCGCTGCCGCAGCGGCTGCCGCTTTCGCCTCAGCTTCTTGACGTCTCTGTTCTGCTTCAGCCAACCGCTCCGCCTCGTAGGTCTTGAGAATCATGTCTGCTCCCTTTTCTCCGATCATTATCGTAGGAGCATTTGTATTACCTAGAAATTGTATTAGAACCTTATCGTAACAGCAGCCTTGATTGTTATATAATATGACAGAATTAAAACCTCACCAACAACCACAACAGGCATAACACTAGCATCGATAACTCTTAGGCGATCAACCCCAATAACTTTTAATTCTGTGTCAACTACAGCGTCCGGGGAGTCCACACTTCCCATTGAGCAACTTCCTACAATCTGAAATATTTACCGAAGGGTTAGCTTAAGGATTGTCGATAAAGTGTTAGGAAATCTTCAGTCTCTAAACCTTACATGATGCAGTGTAACGGAGAAATGTGTAACATAGCTGCAATCATAAAAAAAAGCATTTTAACCATACCATCGAAATATTAAAGTTGGACTAAAGTGTCCAGCCTTCTTACCACTCCCAATACTTATCGCTTCTGAACGGAACATTTTCGCATCCAGGAAAGGGAATATCTGTAAACCTTCCATTAAGACTTTTAAATGCTTTGGTCTTTTCCACAAGTCTCACAGCCTTTTTAACCCCCTCAATAAGCACATCAAGGTCATGCTTATTGTCCAGATATTTTGGATCAATAAGTGCATGAGCATAAGGATCGATACTCTGTAGTCTAATATCCCCACGGGCGTGGGGACGTCCTACTGAAACAATCTGTAGGAAAGAGTCAGTTCCCACGGCATGATCCCAGTATTTCACCAAAACTTTTTCTTTAATGCCAAATCCACGCGCAAAGTCTTTCGCGAAGTTCTTTCCAATAGCAACTCCAGCAAGGATTATCTGAATATCTGGCCAATCCCCTTCACCATTTTGCTTTGCATTTTTAGAAGCAAAAAAGCCCATTGCATTAGTTCCGGAAGTTGTTAGGACCCCTCTTCCTTGCGTGAAGAAATTGGCAACATTAATTGAGGTCACGTCTCGCTCAATCGAGAAAGATATTGGTTGATCAACGAAAAAAGGTCCGAGATAGGCGGAAATGTGATCTTGAAGGTTTTCTGAAAGATATCATCCAATGTTTTAGAAAGATATCCTTATAAGTAAGGTTTAATTGAAAGCTTAAGCTTTGCAATGCATTGCACCAACGTCCAACCGGTAGATCTGAGTGAACGTGGATTCCAAAATATTCCAAATGTTCCCTTGGGCCAACACCTTCAAGAATAACAATTTTAACTTTGCATATTTCCAAATTGCAAAAACTGCATGATACCGAAAGCATTCTGATGCTAACGGACGAACCTGATAGCATAAGAAGTTGAGGGGACATCATAGACCCTGCTGAAATCACTACTTCCTTGTTAACATATGCAATTTTTGGCTTTCCGTGCCAGTCATATTCCACACCGTATGCTTGGCCATAAGGGCTTATCAAAACCTAGGTTTTTATTTAGTAAAAATAAGCTCATTTAACCTAAATTTATGACCTTTAACTTTAAGGTTATCTTAAATCTTGACCTAGCCCCTTCCCATATTCAGTGCTCTTTACCTTTTTTACGTGGGCGAATTTCCTGACAGTAAGCTTCGAGTTTGGGCGACGCATAGCTTCGTCAATGTAAGCCCCATAAACTCCGTACCTCCGGCCATTTTTTATTGGATAATAAATCGTATCAAACCCTACCATTAAATATCTATTAGTTCCATTTACATAGCGCATAATTATTTTTTACTTTTTTAAAAACATCCATGTTTTATCCAACCCTCAGTAAAGTATCCATTAAGATCCGATCGAGGGTAACCAAGCTCTTCCCCAGCTTGGACAAATACGTCTGCCATTCCTGTATACTCGGGCAACGTTACGCGTAAAGGCCCTCCCTTCCCATGGGTCTTTGCTAGAATAATGGTATACCAAAACCAAATTATGAATGCATAAAACTACCCTGACAGATACAAAATGCTGCAGAATCTCATTCGTTTCACGAATTGATGTATATGGTAGTTCACTATACCATACCATTGTCCCAATCCCCATGATAATCTTCACACTTTCGAAAGTACGGTAGTAAGTTTTCATAATTCCACTGGGGATCACCTTAACATTTCAAAAGTAACGCTTACATAAAGTAAACTATATCCAAACAGTTAAGAAATGCATAAATCGTGCAGCGTGGTTAAACCTGTAATGTTAGCCCAGTTATCAAAATCTTTTGGATGTCCGCGAGACTGTATCATGAAATTGAGGTTACTTGTTCCTGCAAATACATTCATTTGTAACAGTTTCTCTTGGAGTAAAACTTGAATTTAATAAACCTACGACTGAACACTAACCCCCGAGCCCCTTTCCTTGAGACCAATGCGATTTCTATGAAAGATAATAAATAATTTGAGCAACTAAGAATGGCAATTCCAATTCAAGTTTAAAACTTACATTTCCTGGGAGTCCAAAACATGAATGCTTTTGAGGGACCGTTTTATGTCTAAGTTAAAAAATTGAGTTATAAAAACACTTTAAGATATTCATTGTATATGAGTTGTAAGCCCTTTTAAAGGTCTCTACACAATCAGGAAGGCATATAAAAGTATTACTTCCAATCAATCTCTGGATAGTTAAGCATCAGTAGGGAAAATGCAGGAATAGTTTGTAAAGGATTTATGCGTCCACCAGCCTCCAATAATAGGACCTTTTATAATTAACGTTTAGTTAAGTAATGACAATGCAGCTTTTTCATAATACAAATGTAACTAAGTGAATAATCAATATACCCGATAATGCACGGATAATCTACTTGCAACGACACCACCACCAGACCCTGCTCCAACTAATTGCAAAAATGAATTCGCAAATTTAAATGAAAATAACTCATTTATGTTCACAAATGTGATAGCATGTTTCTAGCCAACTTTCTAAGCTAATTATGACATAAACCGTTCAAAATGTTACCAACTATGAAGTCAAATCTCTCTCCACTATGGTCCCAAAGGGTACCAACCCTGTCGGTGACCTTGACATAGTCCCCCCAACGATGAAGATACACGGATAGTGACGCAAGCACAGTGGCCACTACAGTGGGTGTGGCAAATCCCAAAGGATCGATAGGAACCGATGGAGGAGCCATTGTAACATGTATCAAAGGCTCAACTATTCATTCGAACTATCGAATGATAACTATAACCTCATCTTTAGTCCTTACACATCCTTTATAACTTCGGTATTTCTTCATCGCATCATGTTTCCAAAACCTTTTAATACTACTGTGATAATTTGCACCTCATTCATTATATCATTCATAATCATCTACTCTTTATTAGATTTCTCTATTATCTCATTTTGTGCTTCTCACAGACTTAGATTGGTGATCCTGCTCCTATTAATATATTATGCTAAAATATATAAATAATGTGATCCCACATTTGTATGCTGCATTTAATATTGATGATAATCATCAGTTCCAGACGCTAATATGAGGAAATATGACTGTTTTCCATGTTTCATGCAGCAATAATGAGTCTACGTGGTTTTTCTACTCTGTTTCAATGATTGTGATTGTGACCTAATGAAATAGAACTAGCTCGCTTTAATGAAATCATAGACATCCATAAAAGTGCAAAGCATGGAAAAGGATCTTTTTAATATGCATTTTTTTGTGAAAAAGTGTCATGCACTTTTGTACTTTCTCTAAAAAGTACTATCGTTTTATACTAGATCTTTTGCTAGAATACATGATTCTGGCTCTTTTTTCGCAGCTATGCTATGCATGGAACTCTGGTGTCTGCTGGATGTCTGGAATTGCAAAACTTTCGTAGAACCTGAGCCACTTATTAGTCCAACCGGGAGTAGAAATCAGCAGTCTAAACTTTTTACCTTAATAAATCCCCGTTTGACAGCTTATATGCTAAATTAAAAACTAAAAAAGTATGCCCATTTCATTAATGAAAAATCAATTGGCTAAACATTACACTATGAAGTTAAAAAGGATATTAAAAAGCTAGTTAAAGTCATAAGTCTGAGATGGACTTGGATTCATATGAATCGGAAGTTGACACAGTAGTAGAAACCCTTTATAGCACACTAAAAGAGCTGGAATCCAAGGTCTGGAATGCGTTTAAAATTTTTCAAAAAACTAAAATGAAGAAAAAAGATCACAGAAAAATAACGATTTCTAAAATTTTTAATTCCTTACAAACACACACATAGTTGGAAGAAGCAATAGAACTTGTAAAGGGTCTAGAGTCCGAGGATAAGGTCAAGGCTGGGATCCTATGGAACTCTTACTCAGCTCAACTCCAGCTTATCATTAATAATACAACAGAAACCGAACTACTAGACAGTAGTATCGATGACCAAGAGCAGGTTGAAGAAATAGGCCATAGTGGTCCTGTTCCTATCTCAGGGGGCATTTCCACGAGCGATGACTCTAACTTTCTATTAATTGATCAATCATCCTCAAATTTTTCGACAAATCCTACTGAAGTTAATACCTCTTTATTTCATCAAGCTTTAAGCTTTAAGCTGGTTTTAAGGAAATAAGTCATAGTTTGAATTTAAGGTTGAGACCGATTTGGAAACGGATAATGAACCATCCTCCTGTGGAATAGACCCTGATCACTTGGATCTTGAATTTTTAAATAATAAGCCAAATGCAGAACTCAGCAGAAGTGGCGAAGGCCTTTTAGAGTTGTCTTCCTTATCTAGTCAAAATCCCAAAAGTTCTGAAGTCACATTAAACGATGATGTAAGCAAAGGTACAGAAACCCCCGATAACCCAGCCTTGATTAATTTACAGTCTAAAGTCATCTCGGAAGATGCAAATGACAGTACTACTGTTGAGAAAGGTTTATAGCAATCTTGTAAGATATTAATATTAATAGACCGTGTAATATTTTATCTTATAATGATATATTTGTGTAGAAGGTTCAAGTCCCTTAAAGTCTGAAGCCCCAAGTGCTAAACAGTTTAAATGCAACGAGTGTGAATCTTCATTTTCGACTAAAGGAAATCTTAATGGTAATGGGAAACTATTTATAGAAACATAAGGGAATTATTCCAAATCTAACAAAGAATTTACAGTTTCATTTTAATCTCTTAGTTCACAAAAGGAAGCATAGTGGAGACCGTCCGTTTGCGTGTCCGAAATGTACAAATAGGTTTACAACAAGGTCATACATTTATCGTGTTTTCTTCAATTGGTTTCGATTGATTTTTTATTTCTAAATGTCTTTCATAATTGCATTTGCATTTGCATTGGTAGACTTAAATATTTATATAATTATAAAACGTGCAGTGGGAACCTTCGTCGACACCTACTCTCTCATCAAGGTCTTAAGCCGTACCCTTGTACAAGTTGTGATTCTAGGTAAGATATTGGCGAATAAAATCCTAAGAAAGCATCCAGTCATAGTTGGTGACTGTAAATTTTTAAAAATGTATGAAGGTTTACAGAGAAGAAAAGTCTGTTGATCCACCTACGAAGTCATACTGGGGAAAGACCCTACGAGTAAGCGTGGTTTCATTCATTTACTTTAATACTTCAAGCATTACTTCCGGGATCTAAAATTGCAATATCATTTAGATGTAAAATATGCTCAAAACGATACGGACAACTGTCAATATTACAGCAACACTTGGCCACTCATACCAACGCTAAACCTCATTTATGGTGGGCATATAATACCTAAAAATACGAAGATTTTTTAACTGAAGAATTCTAAATTATAACTAACAAGGGCAATGTTTTAGTCACCAATGTGGCAGGTCATTTACTCAAAAGAGTCAACTTAAATTGCATGAACGAAGACATGCTGGGATTAAAGGTCATTCATGTACTCAATGCAAGGCTGCCTTTACCACCAAAAGTAATGATTAATTATGGTCCTTTCGTAAATTACAAGTAATACGTATTCTATAGAATAGCATCGGCGTGTAATAACAAAGGACAAAAATGTATATGATTTTTCAGGCGATCTATTAAGACACGAAAAAATCCACACGGGTGCAAAACCGTTTGTTTGTACGATTGATAAATGTGGAAAGGCCTTTGTAAGATCTCAGTATCTCAAAAAGCATCAAACTCAGCAACACAAGTCTTCGTAATTGTTTTTAAAAGACGGAATAACTTCAAAAATGCCAACTTTAAAACTGTTTTTGTACTTTTATGCCGTATGAATTTAAGTAAATAAATAAAGCTCATGATTTCATTTCGGAAGAAAGTTTCATAGTTTATTGTCAGATAAAAAAATATAAATCTTCCAGCAGTTAAATAATTTGGTAAATGTCCTATGAGGGTATTTAGGGTCTTCATAAATTTGGCATCGCAAAGGATTCAGCTGAAATATCAAGAAAACAACAAGGGATAAGTAACCCCATTGATAAGCATGAACTTATCGCACATTGCAGGCACTAATACTGCACGTAACAACCAACTAGATTTAACAGTTAAGCAATAAAATACATGTTAATGCAAGCAAGCATAGAATACTAGGGGTAAAGCATACATTAATATATTGCACAATCCTGACTGAATGAAGTTATGAGATCGATATCAGCTCAAAGTGCATAAGATAACAAGCCCCAAATTCGCGATTACATGCACACGAGTTACGCATGCACAGATAAAGATAATTAATTACTCGATAACAAAGGATTAACACGAGGAAGGTTTAATTACAAGTTGGTAAGCATGATAGAGCCATTTGTCGCGGTTGAGAAAGCGTGTAATGGAAGGTCACATCACCAGACTTTAATCTAGCGTGGCTTACTTTCCTTATTCCATTGTGGAATTAGGAATTAATAGCAATTAAGGAAGGGTTATGCTTAATCTTAAAAACTTACCCTTTTGACTGATAATATGGAAATCAGGGTTAGCATTTTTCAGAAAACTTAAAGTCCTCCGAATCCACCGGCCCCACCAAGTCCTCCGCCAAGTCCACCACCAAGTCCACCTCCATATCCTCCGTGACCAGCGTAGGCAGATTGGTAGTGGTATCGCTTGCCGTGATGATCGTGCTCATCAACCTAAGTAAAGAATAATAGTTTTTTTAAAGCTGAAAGGGTAACCGTAACTATAACTTTAGAGATATACTCAATTATGGAATGATTAAAGTTACATCCGGTTTCTAATTCATTTAAAAGTCTTGAAATTATGAAAGCCTCTCAACAAAGTGAGGTCTTAAGAATGTTAAAGTTAATATTAGACAACGTCTTATACCCTCGACCCTCCACTTATCAAATATTTCTGCACGAATACATTTTTATATACCACTCTTACCCCGAATTTGTATCCATGTCCATCTTGATGAACATTGACCTTGGCGACACCGTCATGTCCATGTCCATGCCCCTTGGCAATAAACCCATAACCAAGATTGTAATCATGCCCAGCAGCAGCAAGGGCGATGACAGCAGCCAAAATGAGCTTTATATAAAACAAAATAAAGATTAGATTTGACATTCCAGGTTTAAGGAAACTAAAAAAATCGGATCAAGTATTTAAGGAATTTCATAGGTTTTCTTAAAAGATTTTTAATTTTTTTTTTACTTACAAGCTTGTACATTTTGATAAAAGAAGGGATTTCTGAAGAAATATGTAAAATCTTTAAAAAGTTATAAGAGAATTAGTAAGACTTGAACTGAAGTCCTAAGACAAAGCTAAGGGTCTTATATACCTTAGATGAAACTCCGTCCTCCCAAATCCCAACCTTATCTTTTTCTCTACCCCTATAAATGCTGGTATTCATCAGTTAGTCAAGAAGCCATGCAGTTACGCTTAGTACAACCCTGTGTTAATGACTTAAATTTTAGACTTGTACACGGAACGTTTGCGAAAAAAATGTAAATTAACTAATAATCTTGCATGCATAGAAATTACAACAAGAACAACAAAAGCTTTGTTTTCACTACTTTATCTTTTGTTTTAAAACATGGAATCTTGTAATTGTATCAAATATCCGATCGGCCTCACCGCTTCATGTATTATTGGATTATTGATACTGCTACAATGTATTCTTTCCTAAGTGTTTGCATTAAAATATAGATTTATTGCAAATTAATTAAACCGTCCATGTTAACTATGCAGACATGTAAAAGTTATGTTTGCTATAATTGATTATTATTAGCCCAGGGTCTTAATCTACCTCTAACAATCATTATTACCTACTCAACCTTAATAGTGCTGATTCCTAAGATCCATTTTTGGCTTTGTTTAGCAAATGCAACTCTTAAAATAATTATGGTCTACCGGTACCTCTGTAAATACTATGGGATTTTGGATTTTTATGCATGCATAGATATCTCTTTGTTTATTCATGAGCAGATAACATTAGTTGGTGTAATTCTAAACTAAGCTAGTAATTCAACAAATATTTCAACTAAATTTGGATCAATTCACGTGTAAACCCGTTTCACATCGCTTAGTTGCTATTTCATACTACTACTTAACTTGCTCTTGTTCGCTCCCCTATAAACGCTTGCATACATTCATCTAAGTTATTTTGCAATGAGTTAATTTTAACAAAGAAATGCAATACTAGAAATCAATGGCTATTAAAAACTAGAAGAGTTGGCGAATATTCTTATTTGTGGTTATGTTTGATTACAATGCTCAAACCGTAAAACAAAACCTATAGTCGGTCGATTTGTTGCAAATAAGGATTATGATA
>JAQFZX010001757.1:0-25542 GCA_034682405.1 Hydroisotoma schaefferi | reverse complement strand
GAGCATGTGAAAATAAAAGGGTTCTCATGGATTTCAACCCTCTCATTTTTTCCATTCAGTCAAGGTTTATCCAACTTGTCTCACACCCTCCGCTTCAATCCATCCGATCCATGCCCTGGTCGAGACCGTCAGTTTATCTAAGTACATGTTACGTTCTTTGCAGTAACTACTTTGGAGAAAAAATGCGATATAAAAATTAGTCATAAAGTATCAGGAAAATCTCTCCTATTAATCCATATATTGGAAACCTAAAGGGAGGCTAAGTTGATAAGCATTGGCTTTGAAGGGGGTTGAGAGGATGAGGACACCCAAGAACCTCCTGCCCTTTTTTCTTTCTCAATCAATGAATATAAGTAGTTGTGGTAGAAGTAGTAGAAATATAAATATTGTAAACCACTACAGTTGGAATATAATATGTAAAAGAACAACTAGGGGAATTGAAACATGACACCGTGCATGCCTGCTAAAGGTACTTACATGTACTCGGGAAAAAGTCTTGATCTCTGTTGTAGGTTTTGTAGGATTGTAGCATAGACACAGTATCTTGGGATTGTAGTTGTAGATCTAAGGGAAAGCATTTAGTGAGTGTGTTTATGTTGTGGGTTCCGTAAAATAAACATAGATACCTAGGTAGGTAGCAGTAGGTCCGTTCGAGTAAAAATTACGTAGTTTATAGGGCTTGGGTAGGATTATTCATCCAGGTTTTGGCTTTTTTTACTTCATTAGGTTTACCAAATGACACTAAATAAGAGTCCTAAACTCGACCCTTGCTAATGATTAAAATGAAGGTTGAAATGATAAACTCTGTTACAGTTGATAGGATATAATTAATCATGAAGTCTACATTAACTTGTGCACTTAATTTCACAAGGTTGAATTTATTTATTCGCCTACGTATAAGATTCTTAAAAGAATTTCCTGCTGGGCAATGCAATATTAATGTATAGTAATTAGTGCTCATCGTTACCTTAATCGAAGGATAAAAATAAGGCTATTTTCCGTTCATATAATTGAGTTCTATGTAAAAGCGTGGGAGGTAAGTAAAGTCGTAGTTGTTTTGACGTCCCAACCCAATATAGAACTAAACAAGTTCAACACAAATACAAATGATGGATAAGTATACATGAGTAATACTGTCTCCCAGCATAAATAAAAGGCAAGCATGAATTGAAAAATTTCCGTTAAACCATCTTTCGAAAACGTCGAAAAGCACTCAAAAAGAGCAAGCTATTGAATAAAAATAGCATTTATTTCCAAGAGACTAGTCTCCTTAGAAGTAATTTCTATTCAGACGTTTTGGTGCTGATCATGGCAGCTGAAATGCGTAGGAGAAATTGCGTCATCGCGATGAAAGTGGGTATAAGCCTTAGGTAGTTAGTTATTGTCTGTGATAAAATACCGAGCTAAGCTACATGCTTTAATTATTCTAGGCATCTTAAGCCCAACAAAAATAAACCTGTAAATTACGTATTACCATCATCATACACTTTCCAAGTCAAAGCAGAAGTAAATTGTTAATCCGTTGAATTTTTCTTCTACAAGTAAATTATAAATGTTAATGTCTTTGTTTATCCGCTTCGGAGCGTCAATTCAGCCTCACTCTATTTTTCATCTCCCATCTTCCAAGTAGACGCACGGCTTTCACAGAAAAGTAGAAAATATAGTAATCTAAAGTAACAGAAAGTAGTGGGAGGCAGATTGAATTTCATATGTTTTGACTGCAAGACTGCGTGTAACCACTTGGTGACAAGCCTGTGAAAAGTCAGTCTCCTTATTTGTCCACAGTAATAAATACCTAACCAACAAACATAAAGCACTGCTTCATCCGCCACTGCATCCTTCCAAGCCTTGACGTAGTAGTATGTATTTTCTATATGTTGGTAAACATATCTTAGGAGATTTATATGATTGAATAACGCAGAGAAAGCTGACTTTCTTTTGTAATGCAACTGCACAAAAAGGTATAGATAGCTAAGATAAGATAGATGGATGAAGAAGGGAAGTATCAAGTGGGGTAAGCTTTCCATTAGAGTAACATATTCCACACCCAAGAAAACATACGAGCGTCTAAGATGAGGCACGTACAATAAAGTAATGTAAAGGTTGTTCCAAACTGTACAACATTGGCATAGGAGGAGACCAGCACTGCATTATACAGTTGTTACAGTTGAATAACAAAATAAGTAGCGTTTTCTTATATAATATTATCCATCCATCCTTAGTCTACAATTCTTCTTCTGTATAATAGATGCATTCAAGGAATGCAATATTTGGTTGGACGGGTATCTAGGAAGACTCTCGTCTCATCACCATCACTAGCTCTGAGTTCTGAAGTTCTTCCCTTATACGTGTAATAAAATGATATAAAGTAAAGCCCGGGTTTTGTTCCCTCCCGACTGAATAAGTATCAAGAGTTTCTCTCAGTGTTTTGTGGGTGCCTCTTGTGTGTCGATTTCCGGAGATTGCGACATGCGCTCCCAGACCGACGACCACCAAAAGACCGATTTATCTAGTTAGCCATGGTGGTAGTGCATATTGTGAACTTTCCCTTATTGTGCTGTATACAAATCTGGTCAACTATAGAGTTATTTGCTCGCATAGGTAGTTAGTAGTGAAAGTAGTCAGTCAGCCAGAAGTTGGTATGATGTATCGATGGAAGTAGGAAACTGGTATATCGTAATAAATATTATGATGTGGTGTTATGGAATGGATGTACTTGGCTTTTCAACCCGACTTCACTTGGCTTCCGTTAGCGTTAGCTTAGTAGTCATTGTTCGTATCGTATATATCATGATGGCTTGGTGGTGAGATTTTAGAGCGAAAAGTATTTAGGATTTGTTTACCGGTACAGATTTTAAATAGGATAGATCCGATACCTGAATTGAGTCAGAGAAAGAGTCAATAAAGTATACAGAGCCCAAATGTTAACCACGCGTTTGCACAGTATTTAAGCGTCTTTTATTACTAGTCTCAATAGTACATGAGTCTCAATAGGGGAAATATATGTTCCAACTACCTAGCTGCTTACAACTACAACTATGGCTATTTACAGTACATTTTCTTCCCTATTTCTGGAAAAAGGCTCTGTAAAAGGCCATGTTGTGATTCGGTTAACTTATGATAGTGTATTACTTCTTTTCCACGACTCTCTCAATTAATCCATGTTTAACCGTAGGCTTTAATATTATTAAAGTAATTTTAAATTTTAAATTTAACTGGCAGTAATTAATTTCAGGTAGTACTTTATACGTTATATTTATTTGTACTTATAGGGCTTTTTTATGTTTAAGTTTGGAATTTTATTTTGGATTTAGATGCTAAAAGCCAAATTATAAAGTTACTCGTTACTATCTTCGCGTACGGTTCCCCTTGGTTGTTTTATTGTTCCGCAAGTATGGCTATCTTAATAAGGTAAACGTTAGAAAAACAGCGTATGCAAAAAATCAGAAGAGCCCTTACCTCGTCCATTATATTTTTTACTTTTGCACACTTTCAGTAGATGAATTGAGAAGCTGCTAACGATTCTGAGTATAACTAAACCATTACCAACTAACAAAACATTTTATTCTATGCATTTGGTAGTAAAGTTGTCGTTAGTCATTGAAATACTATTAACCGATTAACATTTTCAGAAGTGTTTTTAGATTTTAAATGATTGAATTTTAAGATTCAGATCTCGTGATGAAGTACAAAAACTGAGTACCTCAAAAGCTTGCCATCATAAGTCGAGCGGGGCCTAAAATATTTCCAAGGCAGTTAAAATTAGGATTCGCCGTTTTACAAACTAATGCTGCTCCAAGGTACAACTTCAATAATGCACTTTTAGGTACTCGTTATCAAAATATCAAAAATATCAAAATTGACATTTCATTTAAAATTAATCAAGGAGCAGGTTGCATTGTTATTGTTACAGTATTACAGAGTTGAAGAAATTAAAGATGATATAATAAAGTAATAGTTCACGATCACGATTACCTGAAGCATGAAGCTGCAAGTTAAAATTGGTTTAAGCCATTTAGTTAGCAATGTTCTAAGGTTTAGGTTTTTTTTAGGTTGGAATGGAAAGGAACATGTAAATAGAGGTGACCATGCACAGAATTGGCTTCTACCTTAGAAGAATACAAAGATTATGGTGATTAGAATCAATCATCCTCTATCTACGATTGTGAAGGTTCATCCTAGCAATTACTTGCATGGTCAGTGGGCTTAAACCTTAAATTTATCCTTAAAATGCCATTTAAGTCATGACAAAAAAAAGGTGTCCGTCTGAGGATGGAATAAACGGTTTTAGTATAAAAAGGCAGAAACTGCTTTCAATTTTTATCATAAAACATTTTGCAGTGTTGAGTTGAATACAAATTGTGAGGTAATTTATGCAGTAGGGCCTTAGAATCAATCTCACAAATGTATAGGATGGTAACTCATGCTTTTCCTATGATAATTATCCAGTTAAGTGTCTTTAAGTATGACAACCAGGGTATTTACGCAATGGATTGAGTGGGTATGAAGGTGAAATTTATGATGATGCACGTAGTAATAACCCGAGATGGTAAATAAATGCAACGAGTAACTACAAGAGTTTATATTGCAAGGAAATCCTTAAGGGTCAAAGGATCAAGTCAGTTAGGAATCGAAAGCAGAAAACTTCCTCGGGTAATCCTACTTCGTTGAGCTTAGATTTTTGGATATCAGAAAGGAATGCAGGGGCTTGCAATTCTGTATACTCATCTGAAGAATCCGAAGGTATTTTACATAAAGTTACAAGAGGAATCTCTTCCACAACATCTTCCAAAACTGGCTCATAATCCCAATTAGCAAGGACTTGAGCTGGGCAGTCAAAATTATCAATTAACAAGACCTCCTTTAACTCATCGCTAATTGTAACCAAAGATGCTTGATCTTCGTCACTGGTGCAAGTTATATTAAGGGAACAAGGGATTTCTTCTGTGTTAAATAAAAATGTCTTAGGGGGTGGTATAAAAGGAATAATCTTGGGATTATCTCCATGGGTCCACCCACCCAAACCGATATGAACACCAATCATTGCTGGACCGATAAAATCTCGTCCAAGCAAAATTGTGTCTATTGAACCAGGAATTAACGTTAAGTTTTGCTTCCGAATGCCTTCTCCGTAATCAATTTTTAAGCAACATGAGCTGGAAGACTCGCAAGTACCTTTCAAAAATCGAATTTCTTTTGACAAAGCTCTACATTTTATGCCTTCTTTCCGAATAAGGTTAATCACCGTGTCACCTACTACTGATAATGAAGAGCCAGTATCTAGGAATGCTGGAAATTCTTGGTTCAAAACCTTAACTTTAATGAATGGGCGAACGTTTGCATTTGGGATTATAGTGTTGGGTTTATTTTCTTCTATTTTACTGACGGTATAATTTTGAGGGTTTACAATGGAATTTGACTCATTATAAAGATTAGCAATACCCCTTTGGTGAGCCCTTACTGCCGTTTGGGACTCGGGGACGGGTAGTTTCCCGAATTTAGTTTTGGACTGTTCGTGGGGCAATTTCGTTTAATATGATCTAAAGAGCCGCAGCCATAACAGCCCCGATCTTTATTCTCCGAGCCTGACGGACTTCTATCACGAGTATTAGGATTTCTTGGGGATATGTTGGGAGACGGTTGGAAATATTTAGGCCTGGGAGGAGACTTGGGGTACTCTGTCGGAGGTTCCTTTTTAAATTGAACCGATTTCTTTGCCAGCGAATGGTGGTAAGTATAAGGGTCTACAGAGGCAAAATGCAATCGATTAGGAATGGGAGAGATTCTACCCACATCAGCCGTTAGCGAGACAGGTACTTCATCGGCAGTATATTCGTTTAGATTTGTAAGGGGTTTCCAAGCTAGGGAGGGTTCTAAACTGCCTGATGTAGGCGGAGGCCGGTAAGTTCGGAAATTTTTAATCATTTCCTGAGCTTGGTGTGCCTCAGTTTTTAGAACAGCTAGCGTACGTATATCTTTTCCCAGTAGGGCCCGCCTGTACTCCGGGTGCATTTTTTGAAGGACTCGGTTGACAATAGTCAATTCCAAGGCTGGCTCTCCTATTCTTTCATAGTAGTCACGTATGATTCTTATGTAGGAGGTAAGGGACTCCGTAGGACCCTGCGACCTATTTTCTAGCTCTCGTTTCATGTCGTCATGATATCCGAGAGCTTGAAACTCAGATCTTATTCGGGTTTTGAAATCTGGCCAATTGAGAAAGACTGGTTCGTAGCGATACCAGTTATATGCATCGCCCGTAAGAGCTAATGGTACGACGTATTGCATCATGTCAACCTCCGAGTACCCAATGACTTCTCTGTATTTTTCAAGTTCAATTATAAAGTCGTAGGGCGTCTTCGCATCATACGATCCAGCGTATTGCGGTATTTTGGCATCGGTTGTTTTTAGATGTTGGGTTCTTGGTTGTTGACCTTGGGGATGGGGCAGTCTTTGACCCCTCATTCCCATGTTAGCGTCAACATTCACTCCTATGTTACCTTGGTTTGCAGGTACAGGTACATTAGGATTTCGAAAATGATCAAATGGGGCATGAACTACAGGTCTTGGGGGTACTATATCTCTTATTGCGGTGATAACAGCTTGCTGGCTGAGTTGGAAAGCTTGCAGCATTTGTTGGAACATATTTTGTACTTCAACAATCGGGATATTATTATTAAGTGGGGGAATTGGGATAGGCTGAAAGTTGGGAATCGGTTGAATACCGGGTATCCCTGCAGCTTCTCCTCCAACTGCTTCATTATACTGCGGAGGGGGAGTTCGCGGATCTGCTGCTTCTCGCCGAGTGTTTGGAGGGGAACGGATTACATTTCCTGCTGCTCCCCCTTCATCAATACTACTAGAGGGGTCTCCGCGAGTTGCACCTCTCCTTCTTCCGGTCATTACAAAATGTTGTCGGGTAATTATCGAAACTCAAAAAGGTCAACCCTGGAGTCCTGGCAAGGTCGCCAATTTGTGAGGTAATTTATGCAGTAGGGCCTTAGAATCAATCTCACAAATGTATAGGATGGTAACTCATGCTTTTCCTATGATAATTATCCAGTTAAGTGTCTTTAAGTATGACAACCAGGGTATTTACGCAATGGATTGAGTGGGTATGAAGGTGAAATTTATGATGATGCACGTAGTAATAACCCGAGATGGTAAATAAATGCAACGAGTAACTACAAGAGTTTATATTGCAAGGAAATCCTTAAGGGTCAAAGGATCAAGTCAGTTAGGAATCGAAAGCAGAAAACTTCCTCGGGTAATCCTCGCAAGGGAATACTGCTAAAGTTTACTTTCTTACTTTTGTGAAGAAGAATAACTTAAATGATACGTCTTGGGAAATATTTCAACCAAGGAATATCCTATATGAATGAAGTAATCTGGTAATGGCAGATCAGACTTGCGAAAGCAAAAGATAAATAACAACTACTCGATAAGCTCGAATGAATGAGCTTTTATAACCTTCGCCTTAAAGCATAATTATAGGACAGAGTTAGGTTTTTAGCAGGTAACCTCATCTGCATGAGCGAAAGCAGAAATGCTAGTTATGAGAGCTGCGCTTAGAAGAGATACTTGTGGAAACCGAGTTTCCACAACAAGCGAGTCTTCTAATTTACTTATATGTAAAGTGTGCGTCTAAGCACAAGCAAAGTTGCAAGTACTCAGGTATGCTTTCTGGTTTTAGTCAGGTTAATCACCTTCGTCTCCAGTTCTAATCTGGAAGACGGTAATATGAATATTGAATCTCAACTACTGACAAGTCGAAGAAAAAGGAGACTTGACAAAATAAACGTCGCTCGGCCATACAGTATTAATTCTTCCGAATCGTTTCATAAAACCTAAATTATGGGTTTCAACAGAGTGGTAATATATTTGTCTCCCTTATTTTACTTTATGTTCTATAAAGTGTTAATGAAATGACCCTTAAATTACTTTCAGTGTGCAATACTCGGATCAATCATTTTCATCGTGATTGCGTCCATCCACTACATCGAAGCAGGGTACCGAGGAGGTGGGGGTGGTTTTGGTGGTGGCGGAGGTGGATTCGGCGGAGGAAAGGGGGGTGGTGGATTTGGGGGAGGTGGATTTGGTGGAGGAAAGGGCGGTGGTGGATTCGGTGGAGGTGGATTCGGTGGAGGAAAGGGGGGTGGTGGATTCGGGGGAGGTGGATTCGGCGGAGGAAAGGGCGGTGGTGGATTCGGTGGAGGTGGATTCGGTGGAGGTGGATTCGGTGGAGGTGGATTCGGTGGAGGAAAGGGTGGTGGTGGATTCGGTGGAGGTGGATTCGGGGGTGGTGGGGGTGGAGGCGGTTACGGAGGATGGGGGTGGAGAGGTTAACTCCAAACCGCATTTTAAGTACCAGCGAAAGCAACGGCTTTTGACGGAAAGGAATCTGAAATTTCAATCATAGTTGAAATATTTTTATACCACAAAACATTACTTTCTTGTTTCTATACTAAATTTAAAAAATCATGAAATTTAGACCTCAATACTTTAAATTATCTGAAAATAATCAATACTACAATAAACGTATTAAACTATCAACTGAAACTTGTTCAAGCACTACCTGACATTTCATGTAAAAGGCATTATTAGTTTGCATGAACATAGCAAAGTAACATAAGATAGAGAGACAAATCTCCAAATCTCCTTCATGGATTATTTTATTTGAAAGCCACTTTAATGCGTGCAGTAAAGTATTCCCCTACAGTTTACTCCGTAATAATTGCCCATTTAATGCAGTTTTATCCAAGTGTTTAAAGAAATGTTTCCCACAACTTTAACAGAGCCATATAATCAAATACTCCTGGCTAAAGCTTCCTAAAAGATAAAACGCATTGACGTCTACCTTGAATACAAGCGTCTTCCAAATCCTCCCATACATTTGCAAAAACCTGAGTACGCTTCCCTCTGAAAGTCTCTGTGGTTGTAACTAAGCAGAGTGGTGGAAGGTGGTCGAAAAAGAGTGATGTCTACCTAAGTTACAAAAGTGAATAAATCTTTCCAAGGTGCTTTCTCCCTGTCTCCGATCCCGGGTAGTGGGTATATAAATCGGGTAGGTAGGTAGACCAGAGACCACCAGTCTCAGCAGATAGGTCAATCGGCCGGTTTCAGCTTCACTCAAGATGCTGCGGTATTTCTAGAGTGATGATCTTGAAAGTTTTAAGAAGTTTGAAGGGGCGGGTAAGAGTGGAAGAAGATGGATAGTAGTAACAAGTAAGGAGTCAGTAAAGGGATTCAATAATCATCAGGTTGGTCGATAAGGGGGGAAATCCCCCTTGGGAAAAGGCAGAGTGGGTGACTCGAGGCGGGTACAATTCGGATCATTCGGATGACGCTTACCCGGATGAGACTACACACTTTTTGCATCTAAACTACCCTGTTTGGTTGGACTGATTCTCTCTTCCTTAGTGGTTGGATTTTTTCCATGGAATAGTAGTAGTGAACAGCTTCTCCATGCTTACCTGGCTTTGTATGGCTCTGTTAATCACCCTTGTATCTCTATATTATCCAACTTTTGATCGGTTTATTATGATGAAATTTAATAAGCAAGCAGACTGTAACTAATTTAACAAGATATGTTTATTTAAGTCTAAGAAAATGTTTCGAATAAAAGTTATCATCAAAATTCACAGAATTACTCCTACATATTTTAGACAGTGATGGTATGTTAATCAGTGTGTGCATGTTTTAAAAGTATTGTGTTATTAGCCAATCTGAATGAATCGTTTTTATAGTTAAACTGATTTGATAATTAATTTTACAACTTAATTAACTAGAAGTTCAATAAATCGTGCAAAAAGATTTTGTAAACATTTTAAAAAAATTGTAAAGGGGGGAAATTTTTGATCAATTAATATTTTGGCTGCTGCATACCGTACTCATACTTTCGACATTCATAACGAGGTGATATAACCCTCAAGACTTTATCGACACCCAACTTTTGTCGTGCAAGGACTTCGTAAAATGCACTTACATCCGCCTTGTTTGTCTTGGAACTGGTCTGGGCCAAGTAAAAACTTGAGACCCCGCTACAGCAACGGGCAAATACAGCATAGGAACGGTTGTTTGTTGCAACAACCCGCTTGGTACACTTATCTAGGAACAGAAAATATACGTGTTCGTTAGTGTTGGCTAATAAGTTCAGAAAATTTCATGATAACCGTCTAAAATTGAAGTTTGTATGTGATAATGTCTTCATTCTTTTTTGTAATACTACTCATAAACGTTAACAGCAAAAACCTTACTTAAGAGCTGGTAGTTGGTACCAGGGCTGGCCGAGCTGACACTGCAGTTTGCATAAGGGTTTGGAGCAGTTTTATTAATGGTACACTGATGAGTTATAATTTTTCCATAGCCTTCCATTGTGCTGTTAAGGTCAAATTTGACCTTTAGACACATTTTGGTGAGTTCATCATAGTTGTGAGGGTCCCTGCCCAAAAACGCTTGAGCACTTTGAACCCAGAAACTCTCACTGGCCCTTGAAGTGTACCATTTTGGCACTCCTACCACCTAAATAACCATTTTGTGTTAATTCAAGCGAAATTCAGTTTATTTAGAGCATTTAGTTTTCTAAAGATTCTATAAGAAACCTGCTGGTTTTATGCATAAGTGTACAAGATACATTTTCCAAAAGTGTGTTCAATTATTTTGGTAAGGATGCTTCTGCTCAAAGTGAAATTAAAAACTCGGTTTACATACCCAAGCAAGGTCCAAATTCTTATCGAAAATCCCATCCGGAAGAACGCATGGATTTGTTGGAGGCGAGAGTTTTAGACTTTCATATCTGTAAGACGCTACGGTTCCTACGAGAAGGACCGAGGTGGCGAAAAATACTATTTTCGAATGGAAACTTGACATTTTCTTGAGGTTTTTCTGGCTAAGGGGTGTCAGACTAGCTTGGGTTCTAGCTTCAGTGTTAAGAAGTAGAGTGATATTAATTCATGAATGAAATACGTTTATAACCTTTTGCTTTTAGCCTTTATTTATGCCATGTCGTCTAAAGTCCATTTATGTTTAACGTATCAACTAAATTCTACCACGTGTCTGTTGAAAAATTACTGCTTTGGTATAATTAAAAGGGACTATAGAATTTGCTGATCAGCAAGGATAGTATAAAATAGCACATAGTTAAGTACACCAGCATGATTAATTGTCATACATGGACCAACGAAGTAGCAATTGATAAATGATTGATAAGTAATTAATATCTACATCCGGCCCATTCATAAATAAATGTGTTTAAACCGTCAAACATAAAATCTTAAGGAGAACAGGGTTATCCTGAGCTGTCAAATTTTTTGGCAAAAACTTGGCAATACAGATAAATGTCGTATTTTCATTGTAACATCGTACTTCGTAACAGCGTGCTAGAACGTGCTAAAAATGTGCATCCTGATCTTCTGACCCAGTCACTTTACTAAGTAATCGTAATACTATTCCAACTATTTTTGTCGTGCTTGAAGCAATGCCTGCAATTGCTTATCAGGCATAGGATGTAACAGAATCTAAGTCATGTAAGCATTTATGGTTGGCTAGCACTAAAGAATTTCTTATGCATGTGCGCTTTTATTATACTTTGTACTAAAAGTAATGAGTAATGAGTAATGTGCTTGGTATTGGAATTAATCTATGATATAAATCTCAACAGATTGTATAATGGCTTTTAGCTAACAAAAATCCTATTTATAGAATGAAGAGGGGTGATTAAATTCCATTCTGTCTTACAACTTCAAGCTTGCATAAAACATTTTTTTTATCTTCGTCTCATTACTTTGAATGTATTTACTCAATCAACGAATAATGTATGGATATATTATTATATTAATTATAACTACTAATCCAACCAGTATTTCAATCAATAGTAGAACTGACTCTGATACCACTTCCAAGAAGGGCAATTCCTCAATAAGAATCTGCGTGTTTCATCGTAAAATATCACGAGTAACACAAATGGAATTCCAGGCAGCCACCACATGAACCTGTTGAATGGAAGGAGGAATGAATTAATGGCTTTCAATGCTTGAAGTGAATGTTTAATTGCCCAAGAGTAATAATGATTTAAGGTCATTAGGTTAAGTTAATGGTTTTACCCATATGCGAAATGCGAGTTATTCCTACTATTAGTATAATGAACTATGGACATAAGGATGAATGGAGGAATTTAACTTACTTAATCGGTTGGTACGACATTGCAAGATTAAGGCCGGGGGTGTAGGCGAGAAAGCAAGCGATCAAAGTCTCGCCAATAATTGCCACAAAAATTATCCAGTTGCTGAAAATGATAAGAAAACAAGGAAATGGCATTACAAGTTCAATATATAACTGCATGCACTCATCATATTTCATAAAATCTTCTTTGTGAATTACTCAAAAAGTTTTGTATAAAGAGGCAGCCTTCTCATTTTCGATATAAGGAGGTTTCCCCACTGACAGGCGACAATTGTACAGAAATAACCAGTCCAGCAGGTTAATTGTAGGTATCTCCTTTGGTAGTATGTCTGCAATAGTGTAGATCAAGTTTTTATGGCAAATTTCTTTGGGAATAAAAAAAATTAAGCTAGCATTAAGCTTGTAAAAGTAGGTCTTACCCACTCCTGACCATAAGAATCTTCCAAGTCATTTACTCCCAAGTTATCCCATTTGCTTCTGATTCCTAACAAACGGTAAGGTAGAAACCCATTTTGGCCCATAATTATGAAGTATGTAAAAAATCCAGCAAAGAATTCGATAACTCCCAGTTGTGTGTAGGCGCATGAAATCAGGCTAAGAAAATATTTCATGATTTAATTAACCAGAATTAACCATGATAAAAATTAATATTATGAGCTTGAAATATTGAAAACAAACTAACGATCCAGTGACAAGTTTTTCTGTATGTGGGTTCCTCGGTTTCCGCTTCATAATATCTCCCTCAGGTTTCTCATAAGATAAGGAAATGGTTGGCAGAATGTCCGTTCCAAGCGTTATTACCAACATTGGAATTGTTCCCAAAGGGAGTGGGATTCTCATAGTTATGTACATAAGGAAGGGCAAAAGGTTGGGGGTGTTGGCGACTAGGAGATATCGAATACATTTTTTAAGATTCTCAAAGATAAGTCTCCCTTCCTCCACTCCGGTCACTATTGAGCTGAAGTTATCATCAAGAAGGATCATATCTGCGGCTTGTTTTGATACGTCGGATCCAGAAATACCCATGGCTATTCCTATGTCAGCCTTTTTCAGAGCTGGGCTGTCGTTTACTCCTGAAATATTGTGAAATGCGTATTATGATAATGGTTTACACAGGTTGTTCCTGAAAAGTCGTTTTTTAGCACTTTTACCATCTCCGGTGACAGCCACGATCTGTAAAGAGCAAATGCTTTTAGTTATATTGAGAAACGAAGCATAACAGATTGGATAGCAAATTCAATTGAAAAGTTTTCTAGACGAACCTTGCCAAGCCGTTGGAACCCTTCTACAATAATTAGCTTTTGTTGTGGCGAGACTCTGGCAAACACTACTTCTGAATGGTTTCTGTGATATTTAAATTTAAAATACTTTATATCAATAAGATAACCCTTCATTTGTATAATTTTGATTAATACCTTAAAATATTGTCCAATTCCAAAGTTCCCATTTCCAGCAGTTCAGCTCCGCTGACAGTTGCAGCGACGCATTGAGTAATGTCTACATCTTCGACGTCAATTCCCAACCGTTTTGCCATGTCGTGTTTTGTTTCACTTGCTAAATTTAAGCGAAGACCAAGGTTTAATATTGAATATTGCTTAAATATTAAGGAAATATTTTTAACTCACTGGGTGCAATGATTCCAACTTTCTTAGCAATAGCCTTAGCCGTAATGGGATGGTCCCCTGTTACCATTACAACTTTGATCCCCGCATCTCTGCATGTCTGGACTGCCTCCAGTACACCAGGTCTAGGAGGATCAATCATTGATACGAGTCCTACAAATGTCAGCCCCTCTTGTAAAAATTCTAAGTTGTCAGCGTCAAATGCATAAGCCTTCGAATATTTTGCTGAAGGTAGTTGACATTCACAGAATCCTAGAACGGTAGACTTAGCTCTTAAATTACATTATAATTTTTAATCTTACAATACACTTTCTTTGAAGAACAAGCAAGTATTTACCAATGACTCTTTCCCCAAGTCCTCCTAATTCTTCGTAAATATTATTAAAATGTTTTGTCCAATCTACATCAAGCTCGTGTACGATTTTACCAATTCTTATTTTAGTGCAGAGGTTTATAATTCTTTCTGGTGCTCCCTAATTAATTAATAAAAATAAATAATAGCATATTTCATTGTTAAATCGTTCAACGAGTCATAAGTTCCCTACACCTACTTTCATAACCAAAAGATATCCGGCCGGATCATTAATATCATGTACGGAAAGCTGCCACTTATTTGATGAATTGAAAGGGATTTCAAAAATCTTTTTTTTCTCAGCTTGATACTTTGCCACATTTCCTAAATGCAGTTCCATGCATCGAAGAATAGCCGATTCTGACGCATCTCCATCAATTTTCCTGTAGCAATTTAACAGTTTTTATGTGAAGAAAGCTGTACCAGTTTAATGATAATGATGCATCTCTATTTTTGTTTGTATTGCCGTTTTAGAGGTTTACCTGTCTCGAATCTCCATATTTTCCTGGTCTGGCATAAACTTAGCCCTACTGCATAAAGCAGCTACTCTGGACAACTCATTAAATCCAGGGTCACCCAGCTTAACCTCGCCAGCATCACGCGAGGCCTCTACAATCCGGTCACCCACCCACATATGGGAAGCGGTCATAATATTTTGGGTCAAAGTCCCTGTCTTATCCGAGCATATAACCGAACAAGAGCCAAGGGTCTCTACAGCATGAAGTTGCCTCACAAGGCAATTCTTATCCGCCATCCTCTTAGCCGTGAGTGCAAGAATCACAGTAAATGTTACTAATAGTCCCTCCGGGACTTGGGCTACTATTATCCCAACTAAGAAAATAGTTGCTTCCAAAATATCATAACCCATTATAAATGAGACAATGGAGAAAGTAAATCCGAAAAATATTGCCACAGCCGAAATCATCTTAACGAAGTGGGTGACTTCCCTGGACATTGGGGTGTCGACTTTGTCCATTCCTGAGGTTAAACCTGCAATTCGCCCGATAAAAGTACTGTCCCCTACAGCTACCACGAGTCCTTTGGCCGTTCCTTTGAAAAGCCATCAGAATTATTTGAGATGCATGATTGATTCTTCTAATGCTAATATATAATCAATACTTCCGCTTGAAACGTTTATAAACCTTCTAGAGCGTTTGTTGAGAAAAATGCCAAATTCTTTGTCTCCATTGGGTTTTCATCAGTGCAATTTGGAGACCTTGACTGCGGCTCGGACTCTCCAGTCAAGGAGGAGTTGTCAACCTATAAAAAGATTATTTATATTTATAAGAAGGCTCTTAATTTCTCTGAGCAATTTTGTCCTAATTTTTTCAAACCTTCAATCCCTGACTCTCCAAAACTCTAAAATCCGCTGGTATCTTATCTCCAAACTTCACTTCAATGATATCTCCCACAACAAGTTCAGAAGCATTAACTCTTTGCAGTTTTCCATCTCTTATAACGTTAGCAAATGTGGGGACCATTTTTGCAAAGGATTCCATGACTTTGCCACTGGAATATTCTTGGTAAAAGGTAAAGAGACCGAGAACAATGACAAGAACTGCTAGTACAATTCCAAGGTACATCTAAACATTTTAAATTTTAAATTCAGTTTTCGTAACCTTTAGCTTTTTTTGGAATTCGGAGACAAGAAACGCTTATCGCATACATTATCAGGAGGTGGACTGTCCATCTTTATTGCTTGCGCGATGTAAGCTGAAAAACTTAGAATAGATGCCGTCCACAAAAGCAGTTGAAAGCCTCCTATAAGCGTTTTTATAAATGTAATCCATAAGGGTTCTTTCTTAGGTGGAGTTAGCTCGTTTATTCCATATCTTTCACGATTTGTTTGTACTTGAGAGGCATCAAGACCCTTTTGGGAGAATACATTTCAGTCAGTTGCCATTTTATGCTGAAAAAAACGGTGAAAAACCAAGATATTTTTTTTCATACACTGGTAGGGTGCGTGTTATATCTGTTGCATAACGTGGGTATTTCAATAACATGATAGTCGATTTCCATCTCCTTCTTGAGGTAAACGATGGATTTTCGCCTAACTTCTTTTCCATGCCCTACATGCACTTCTTGCATCTATGTAAACAAGAGCGTAAGAAATTTTGAAATCATCTATCTACATTTATTAGCATTTAACGTTCCGTCGCATCTTACAGGTTGAAGATTATCTGCTGAAAATGAAACATTAATAAGTCCACCGCTGTCTCGGGATTTTATAGAGGCTACAGATGGCTTTCTATCATCGACATTGTAGACAACGGAGAGCTTCCGGTCAATTGGGCTTGAAATCACTGACACTTTTCGGTCTGGGGCCCAAACTCGGTCTTGGTTCTACAAAAAATTCCCAAAAGTTCAGAATTTCACCTACCCTTAATAAATTGTGAACCATAGAAAAGCATTAAATTTCTTACATCAATTATGACTGACATCCTTCGATTTGTGGTCGAAACTCTCCTCTGGTCCGCCATGTTGGATGGGCTTGTTAGCTACAGAAACTTTCTTTAAAAACTCTAAACAAGACAAACTTTTTTTTATGAAAAGTTATAAAAATAATTGCATTCTAGTTCACAACGCTTTAGAGTTTTAAACTTTCAAAGTAAGACGGATAATAACTGACCAACCACAGGCCCCTGCACCGATTAGCAGACTGACCTAGAAGATTTCTTATTCATAAGATGAGAAACGCTTCAAAAAAGATGAGGAAGCATTGGGAAATAATTCTACGAACATTTCTTTAATGCTTAGTACATTATAATAAAAATATAGCAATTTACAAGAATAATTTTTATCTTACTGCATGAACTAATGAAGTGCTATTAACTCGGTCTTAACACCTTAACCTTCAAGGTTACCGATTAAAATAATAAAAACTGATTGCAAAATGATCAAAATCAATATTCATGTGGGTCGGTTCTCTTTGTTTCAAGCTGTGCTAAATTTAGACGTAGACTTCATTGAAAAAGAGAGTACCCACATAATTTATTAACTCTGCTTCTACTAATTACCTAGAGGCAATTAGCCATAATAATATACGTACTTCACTCACTGAACTATCCTCTGACGCCCTTGTTAAGTTATTGCATTTTATTCAATGAATGTCTGTAGGAAATGTTTCAGCTTTTGGTCCAGATAATATGGATTCTAGATGGATTTGGAATAAATGGGTTTAAAAAAGTAAAAGTGTTTTATTTTATTTCAATAAAACATCAATTTAATGGAATACAAAAAATCAATATTATATTCATAACTAATAATACAATAATACAATAGAAAAATAATTATGCCCAATGCTCAGTATGATTTTATACATTGAAATTGTTTTCATGGATTAGGGATTCCATCTACGATATGCCTCGTCTGGCAGAAATTGTCCTAAACTTGTGGAAATTAAGCAGTTGTATTATCTAAGCTTGTTCTTCATCAACTAAGTTAAACGTCATTCATTAAAATGCAAACTTCTGAATGGAAAATTGTATGGAATCCTTAAAGAAGTTACTAATTGCCCGCAGAAGCGAGTTTCATGTTTATAGGTGCTTGTACAGAAAATTATAGATAGGAATAATTCTAATCTTAAAACAGGACAAGGCTTGCTTAAATGCATGAATTTTTAGTGTAAATTTCCACACTGATTATTTTCTTAATGATCTCTTCTACCTCTGTGGTACCATTTATTAGCTTGAGCTAAAAGCTTCATGATCAGGAATGAGTTAAAAGTACAGGCGTATCTCACCCTCCTCACCATGGCTGGCTATACTGCATGAGTATCTTTAACTTCTTATAGACTAAAAGCTCCAGTTTATTTTGCTTTCAACTGGTCAGATTCACTAATTACATAGAAGGGGAGAGCAGTACGACTAAGTTAAAAATTTAAAGTCCTTAATCCAACTACATCATTCAAAAAATCTTTTATACCTTCTTGATTTATCTGAATAAATACTTTCGGTGACAAAATAACCTGGCTGGTGTTTCAAGAATTCGTTATGATACATTCATATATTTTGCGTTTGGGATTTCTGACGATGAATTGAGCATAGACGTTTAGTTAATTTTGGAATAGAAAAGTAGAAACTACTTAATTATTTGTTAGATCAAATTAAATTAAATTGATAGCACCGTATTGTCACCCGAATAGAGGTCTCCCTCAAATAGTAGCCCCTTTCGAATTGTGTCCCCTTAATTACTATTAATAACCCCATAAGCCCAATTTAATTTTATGTTAAACGTGACCCTTAAAAAACTTAGTAGTCCCGACCGCTATTTAAGAAAATACGGTATCATATTTTGGTAATCAATAGAGAACTTCTTTGTAATTAAGTTGCAATATCGAAGGCATGCGTTTCCAGTATGACGTGTAGCTTTATTTTTTAACACGGCCGAATTTAAGATACAGATACAATATTATGTTTCATGGATACCTGAAGTTATTTCCGAATCTACCAAATAATGCGTAACATATTAGCTAATTTCTTTACAGGTTGGTCTGCACAAAGAAGGCCAGCATCATCAATCCTGAAATCCAACCCCGGTTACTACTTTAATTATGGTCACGTCGGGCTCAATTTTAAATACCCACATTTAAATAGGTCTACTATTTAAAAAGGAAGGTAGACTGTGCTTCGGGGATGTACGGTATTTTTTTAAATAATAATAATCAGTAACTAAAGTTTACAATCCCATTTTTAAGAACTATACTCTTTGACTTTATTACATGGAAGATTCAAACTGAAGGGAAACTCAACATTGTTTCTGTAACTCTATACCTCTACAACTAAACTAAGTAATAGTCTCGTCAACCACAAGAAGAAAGAGGGAGCAAAATCCTCCTACCTATGCTTCGAATTGGGAAAAGTCAGCATTCTTACAGCCAACGAATACATAAATTACATCTTCCTACGAAACTTTTAAAAAGCTTTATCTTGAGAGAGAGAGCCTTCTTTGACACTTTCCCCCTTGACTTTTCCAGCTATTGTAAATTTAAAGGGAGAAAGAAAGACAAGACTTGATGGGAAAGAGGGAAAGATCGGCATCGGATGGATTTTTCTCCAACGAAGGAATGAGCACTTGGTTCCATCCCATCTTCTTCTGCTCGACCTATCAATGATGATGATGCTTTTTCCGTTATTTCTTGCATTTTTTTTTCAAACCCAAAAAAATAAATCCATACACAATCCATCTTACTTTTTAAATAAAGGTATCGAGAGGGGAAAGTTGGATATATTTCCAGTATATTTACCGTGTATATTTAAGTTCGAAGTAGCATTTTAGTATTATTGTGAAGTCTTACTTAATGTAGTATAAGGTGCCTACTAAAAACGCTTGAGAAAACAAGTTGTAACTTATACCTCAGTTACTTATTAAACCTCATAGTATAGTGGATTTCTTTCGCTTATTTAAGCAGTATAAATTGTTTAAAAAAAGGAACACGCAGAAGGATTTTTACCCTTAAGTTTTATTCCAAAGTGTATTTTGTATTTATACTAACCTATTCCAAGGTTAGCTATTTGATCCGTTTTATTATTTGTTTTGTATTCTAACAAAGATCTCACCCCAGACCGTTCTGTGAGTATTGTTTTCTCCCAATTATTGTCGTATCAGCTTTCACCCTCTTTTTACTATAAAAAATTATTTTCTATTCCAAATAAGCTCTCTCTCCCATTTTCATTAATGGTTATTCGTAGCCTGGCTTCTACCCTGGCTGGGAAATACATACCGGTGCCAGACGGTTCAAATTGATGAGATAAGATAGATGAAATAGGGGTTCGACGCAAGGGACATTTTTCATCATCATTTATCAAATTTTCTAGAAAAAACCCTACATTTAACTGAAAGATTTTGTGCTGTACATGTAATTTGAAGGATGATAATCCTGAGGCTGTAATAATGAGACAAAAATGCTCTCATCTGCGTTAACTTTATATTTAACTAACCATATGCAGATGCAAGTATACATCATTTCAGTATAATTAAGCACACAACTCTAAATTTAAACAAATGGCATTGAACATCAAAATTTTTTATGCTGCTCAACGTAGTTGGGCATCAGATTAATAAAACAGAAAGATGTTTACTAGAGAACCATTTTAATACAAAACCCAAAGAAAGGAGTATATAATATAGGCCATCAAATAGACAGTTCATATTTAATATTCATTCGATTGGAAAGATAGTAAGCATGCTTGAAGTTGATTACTTTCTACTTACAACATATTCCATACATTTGAAAGCACTGTCAACCAATGCACCTTCCAATTTTTAAGGGAGAAAGTCGCATTTCTGGCACTTGATACTACAATTATAAAGCTATGCAATGAAATACAGAGAGTGCTTTAAAGATATTTGAAAATAACTTGTTAACCTTAAAAAAAGCGATGCTTAAAAAGGATATTATTATTATTATACTATATATATTTAAAAACTATGATTGGTTAGGCTATGGCCACAACAATTTCGATTAATAAACAAAAGTTACCTACCTACCTACTACAATTATAAAACCAAATACCATGTATTCACAAAAAATCCCTGTTAACTGGCAACTGGGAACAGTTTTGCAAGCACTTATATAAAACCTCATGATGTACAAATTAGACGAGATAAATTCATCAAGTTGAACCGAGAAGACTGTCTTCAAGCCAGCTTATTTCCAAGAAATTCTTGTTTTCATTTCCATACACAGAATACACACAGGCGAATCCAAAAGTCTCGACAAACTCAACATTTGATATTAAGCTGAAATGCGTATATATTTGCATATGACATATCCCCTTGCTACGTTAGCGACCTTCCACTTCCAGCGAAAGGGTTTGACGTGTGATCAAAGTTCAGAGTAAGGAGGAAAGAACCACCGGGATAGGAAATTGCCTTGAATTAAGTGTTGAAAGACAGTCGGTCCAAGTGGAATGAGACTAGTAGTTTATCCTTCCTGTTTTGTGACACCTTTCACGGCTTCAAGCAGGATGATAAAGTGCTTAAGGCTCAAATTCAAGGAAATCTGATATGTTTTGAAGAGAAAGTTACGAGTAAGAACGGATGATACAAATTTAGAAACTTGTTGTGTTGGTTTTTGATCGGTAAACAGTTTCATTTTTTAAATAAAATGTTTGAGAAACTTGTCTATAGTATACGATTAAAAAGGTGTTGATTGATAGTTGGATTGACATGTCACGCTCGCATTACTTACATTCATTATAATCGTGACAGTCATCTAACACATTTTAAGAGAAATTGCAGAAAATGTTTTAATGAGCAATACAATACCATAACGAAGTTTCTGCTTAAGTGGATTTACCTGTAGTTTGTTTTTGATTGCTTATTAACAATAAATTGTTTTTATTCATACAATGTACTTGAATGTAATATAAAGCCTGTAGCATCATAAAACTATGTTAACAAGTCAGGAACTGTGGCATTTTTAGGACATTCAGTGACATTTATATCGCAAGCAACCCAGGTCTGTTTTCTTAGCTTCTTTTTAGGGAATTTCTCCAAGGAAAAGTATTCTTCTGTGGATCTCATGCGGACATATTTGTCCATTCGACTACTGTTAGGATTTTGGCACCTGACTGAAGTCGGCCTAAAGTTTAAAGAACAAAAGCTGTACCGTAGGCAGTCATTTTATTACACCAAGAAGGTGAAAGTTTATAAGACAGAGACTATGGATATACCTACAGACAGTGTAGTAGTATTTGTATTTGTATCCGTAACTAAAGTCTTCCTATTACTATTATGAAATAAGATATTTAGTTTTTCGTATAGGGTTTCTACAAGCTGGAGGTGTGGGTGTAAAGCCATGACTGTACGACTTTGAAGTGGAAGCTGTAGTAATATAGATCTATCTAGTTGTAAATAAACACAGAGGGATTATTTGTAGGCAATTCACCTATTCATCCGTATACTTATTCCGAATCTGGATAGAACATCTTGAACATATAAGGAGAGAGTTACACGGGGGAGAAAGAAGATAATTTATGGCCCTGTTGCCTAACTTGCCCATATAAATCTCAAACCTCGTCCCGATTTCCTCCCGGACTTAGCTATCTCAGTTTCTTTGGAAGGTCCACGCATTACGGTGAGACCTTTCTGTTAAAATTAGAACCTTCATTTACTATCTACAAACCCACTTTATACATGCTTTATTTTAAAGCATATATTTTGGGTGCATGCAGTTAAAACTGCCACGAGATTTTGGACAGGACATTACTACCTAAAATTAAATATGCTCATCGACCGAGTTGATGTCCCGTAAACTTTCTATTTCATGTAGTGAGTAATCTTACTTCATAGCCACTTCAACCTCTCTACCAGTCAATAGTTTTCTAGAAGAGTAAGGAGAAGTTTATGGATGGATAAGAGAAAGAGAATGCCGTCAAATTATGTATTTAGTATTGGATTTGTAGAAGTGCATCTAGCTACAGTGTCACTCACAAATAATAATACGTCTGTCAATCTCTGATATTTGGTTTTTCTGCATTCTTGGAATTTAAGGCTTTGTTCTAACATTTGGATCAATTTCTGCGGCCTTTCATCAACTTTCTCTGGCTTTCTCCTGATTATAGCATTAGTTCATTTCTACTATAAAAAGCGGTCATAGTAGGGTAGGGTTAAAACATTTTTTTTTAAGTTTTCCAATCGAAATCGATAAGTCTCATTCAATAAATTATTACAACAAAGCAACAGTAAATTGTAACTTGTTGACATATGCGACCTTAAAAAGTACCATTTAATAAGGTCACCAACAAGCAGTGCCTCATCATCTGGGCTGCGGATGTCGACACATGATAAAAAATGTAAAATTAAACTATAGCTTGAGCAAACTTGTACCATAATCTCAAAAGCCAGTCAAAGAAAAGTTGTGTGTACCAAGTAGTAGTATTTTGTGAGAAAAACTGCGAAGAAACCTCCTCTAACGCTTTACTTATAGCATAGGTGGAATAATAACGTCCTATATCCGTCAGGACTGCAGCAGCATGTTACAAGATTATACAACTCTCTACACAACACAACAACTTCAATATCCTTTTACCGTGTTTCATACAAATACAATAGAGAGATACAAAAAGATCGCCTTTTAATAAGTCATCCGTACGTTTAGTGAGGGGTTGGTGCCTGAAACCTGAGCTGCTTGACCGAATTTGTCGTGAATTGTAGGCGTAAGCGATTAGCCATTTCAGGTATTATACTATTACAAGTCATGATTACCTAACAAAAGCATCAGTTAAAGGCAAAAAACAGATTATTTTTGCATACTGGGTATTGTTATTGGAAGTCCAATCAAATGAATCCGATTCGACCTTTCTTATGGCAGCTCGGTAAGGGTACCGCGTTGTAAGACGTGTTAACATGCATAAGATAGAGGAAATGGTCTATGGGAACGTAGGCTTGTTGGGAATGGGTACAGAAGGTAAAGATAAGCCGGATTAATGAAATTACCATGCGAGACCCCAACGGTCCAGCTCTACGCTGCGGTTGCAACCCTTCCCATAAAACACACGCAAACAAGCCCAAGTCCCCCTAGACCCTTTACCCCCTATTTTACGCACGCTAACACGTCTTACAACGCGGTAGGATGCCTTACCGAGCTGCCATAAGAAAGGTCGAATTTATTAGACTTCCAAGAACAATATGTACCACCTCCTTTAATTTCATCATTTGGAAGAAGCAGTCACAAAACATCGATACATATTGAAGCATACAAATTTTAACATACGGCTCAAGGCAAGGGTATACAAAACTTCGTTGTTTAAGCTCATATGCGTCATTTACCCCGGAGTTTTGGACGACACATGTCAATTAAAACCAAATTAGTCCTTTCTACAAACGTTTCAAACACCTAGGGTTTGTGGTAAAGTTATAAATGGTATTAAAATCCAATTGAAGGGGTTTGCTGGAGGGCTAAAAATATAAACCAGGGTGTTCACTAGAAAAGAAAGCAAATAGAGACCCGGGCGTCCACTTGAGGATTATGAATAGAAACTACCGGGGTTTCCTGGAAGATTGTAAATATTTTAGTGGATAAATCGAAGACTTTTGGGCTTCGCTGGAGGAGTCGTAAGCCTCACTGATGGAAACAAGAAGTGGAAGCCTCTCATAAAGGGAAGTAGGCATGAAATATCCAATGTCTCCCTTGTTGCCCGGATCCTATAAATCAAATCCAAATCCACACACACACACACTTGGCTCTTGTTAAGCTACACTAACATCATGATATACCACGACCAATATTGTCCCGACCACTGACTCTGACTACCAACCACGAACCACTATCATGAAACTGGATGCATATGTTATAAGGATGGATCGCTTATAAACTAAACAACTTTATAGACTCAACACTGCTTTATATAATGTATTATGCAAGGTTTTTGGTCTGCTGAACTTTTCTTTCTTTAGTGGAAAAATTGTGTGTATGTCTTTCATGGTATGCCACCCGGATCTGTTTTAGTCCTGACTCCTGACCGACCCATACTTACTTTACTGCTGTCTGTCTACTGTAAGAATATGCTAGTAATGAGTGCTACTTTGAAATAGCACATGAATCGAATAAGACGTTCGTGAACTGGCTATAGGGAAACCGATAAAAATTGCTGGTCAACTTTCTCCTCATATCAACTGCATTTTAGCATCGTGACTGCATGCTTGCAGGCACAAACGTTAGCTGGTAGGTGTTTTACTCATGATAAATAATAAGATAAGCGTGTATGGCAAACCGATACCGAATATAAGTTAAAGTACTACAAAAGTAACAGTATGAAAATGGATTACTGTGGGCAAGACTTAGAAGCGCATACATGAGAAACCCCCGTAAATCAACTTTCTTGCGGGGAATTGACTGCTGAAAGAGTCTAACTTTAACCCCAGCTTTACATAATGTCGTAAAAGAGTGTATGAGTAGTAGCGGTTAAGTAGATGCTTTGTTCTTAAACGATTTGTTGTAGCTATGATTTATATCTATTTGAATGCTGCGGACAAAGTGTTATTTATGATGTGATAGGAACGAATACTTTTAGTACAGTAGGTATGTAGGGTAAAGATCATCGGCTTTTTAAGTGGCAGAAATAATACTGTGGCATCATCATGTTTGTTTGAGAATTGGGAGAGGAAATGCGCTAAATCATTACAACAAGGTGGTGCCTCTACGTATAGGTAAGGTTAAAATGACACTGATACGAAGCTCTAATCGTCATCTTACGCTTGCTTCCGGTGTAGTTTAAATAAGTGCGTCAAAGCATATGTTGATTGTATGCTTTAAATAAAATTTGAAAACAATTTTAAGTCTTAAATTGCAGCCTCCAGATCGTAAATTACAAAGAATGTATTAAATTTATATAGAACTAAGTATGTTTGGCTAAGTCCAAGGCAGATCCAGGTTAATGCTGAACA
>JAQFZX010001756.1:0-25548 GCA_034682405.1 Hydroisotoma schaefferi | reverse complement strand
AGTAGTAGTATAGTAGTAATAAGTATAGTAGTAGTAGTGGGAGTAGTAGTAGATGTAGTGATGGATGTAGTAGTAGTATAGTAGTAATAAGTATAGTAGTAGTAGTGGGAGTAGTAGTAGATGTAGTGATGGATGTAGTAGTAGTTTAGTAGTAGTAGTGGTGGTAGTAGTAGTAGTAGTAGTAGTAGAAGTAATATTTGTATAATAAAAACCCCGCCTGGCCTGTAGCGTGTTGAAGAAAGTCCCCCCAGTATTGCTGGAGACTGAGGTAGTAAATATTGGTTACATGGGAATAGGAACTACACAAAGAGGCCGAATTTAGGTCAAATTAACTCACCAATAATAAACTTAACAACTTTATGCACACTTTCTTCTCCACCAAATAATTCCTAAACCTAATTCCTGTCTCCTTTTACCTTAAACGAGAAACTATTCCCTATTTATCAAGACTTAAGGTTGGAAGGTAGAAATTAATATAAAGGTAATAGTAGCACGCTGTACTTTCACCCCACCCAATCATGTTCCTCTATAAACATGCAACTTACTCATCAGAATGGAATACTTACTACTCCATTTATTACTTCAGTTCCACCTTACGTAAAAAAAAACGTCAAAATAAATCCTCCTATCCTGCCTTAAAAGTTTTAATAAGGATTTAGCTAATAGTAACATTATTACTATTCCTTCCCCAAATGATTTATACCTTAATTTAAATTATTTACCGAGATAAAACCTGTATAAAGCTTGTATAAAAACTGTTCTATAACCCAGTGCTAATTCACCTAACCAAGATTTCTAAATTAAGTACAGGAAAATGAAAGAGTTGGGTAAAATGTTGTACAAATTAAATAGCTGGAGTCGTAATAAACAAACATGCTGAAAGCAAACTCCCTACACGTCTAAATACTATCAAACCTCCACCTACCTATATAAATTAAGTATTTACATTTACTTTCACCCAGGAATAAAGTTAAACACGCAGCCCTTCTCCATAAACTAATACAAAACTGAGGAAATAAACCAATCCCACATGACACTACCCATTAGCCCTATTTACCCTACAATTAGAGGAGAAATAAACATCAAAAACGTGTATAAATAAATACATGCATACTTACTTACTGGATATTTACTCTAGAATTAAATAGCCCAATAAACAAACACCATCATCCCTTTCTCCTACAATTATAATTTATATAAATAGCGACTTTATGTAAAGGCTACAGAGCGTTAATTCTTCTGACAATAGGAGGAGTCAGAGTCACCCTGTTTATTAAAGTAAACCCTATTTATTTCCATATTTAAAAAGGATGAAAGTTTATATGAATCTCAAAATACAATTTACCTAGAACCATTCCCAGGTTGAAATAAAAATGTCGGGGTTTAGGAAAAACCTTTTTTTTTTTAGCTGACAAGATCAAGAAAATAGTTTTCTTTTCTTGAGAATGTTGTGGTGAATTTGAAGACATCCACACCAAATCTATGGAAGGGTCATGGTTGGTCATTTTGTAAAGTGAGGAAGGCTAAAAGGACGGTTACCTTAAAAATAAATTACTCCAACGTAGCCCACCCCATTCCAACCATTCATTCTTAAGAGTATAAAGTGAGGAAAAATGTTTTATAACCCTCCAATACTTATATAATAAAAAACAGAAAAGAAAGTGGGATTTCTCTCTGGAAGTTTGGCTGATTTTTTTGGGATCACCCAAAGTAGTGATTGTTATTTTATAAAGGAAGGTTTTTATGTAAGGTAAAGGTTAGGTAGGTAGGAGATTGGATGGGAGGAAATACCAACCATTTTATCAATACAGGTAAATACATAGATGGATGGAATACCCCCTCCTCGGTTCTTTTACGCAGAGGAGTTCCCATACTTTAAGGTTTTATTACTAAATCCCACTACACCGTGATTCATAGATTTTACTGTGATTATGTGATCCGTAGGATTTAATGGGATATCACAGTCATTTCTTGGGTACCCCGAAAGGGATTACATCCCATTGAATCCCAGTATATTTCAAATCACACATAGTCTGAGTAATAATCACACGAATCACATATCCCACCTCAAACTTTGCATTACATTATGAATTTATTGTACCGTATTTCCAAAAATAACTCCCCCTGCCTGGTAATAACTCCCCCCGGAATAACTCACCTTTCCATGTTAAAAGTTTAACAATAAACCCCCAGGGGAGTAATTTCCAAAGTCGTATGAAAATAAATCCCACCCTGACCTAAACGTCAACCTTCGCAAAGGCCTTGAAGGAAGTAGCTGTGCACTTTTCCTATACCTACCTATCCTAGGAATCTCCTCCAAGTAATAATAAATAAAGTACCTACCTACATATCCTCTAATAATCGTCTAAATAAAGACCCGTCTGGGGAAAGTCTATTATTAAATATAGAAAGTAAAACAAGCCAAGAGTAAGAAATACTTTACAGTTTTTTTCCGTCGATACAAATAAGGACAAAAGGGGACTGGGTTGCCTTTGTACAGATTTTTAAAAAAAAACACACACACACACACGAGGTAAAAGGAACAAATCCTTTATAATTTGTGGGAAGAAAGATGCCAAGTTTTGTAGAGATGAGAAGGTATTGTTGTTGGATATATTTTTGTACATTTGGCATGTAAGAGGCTGTCTAGTATTGTGCTTGAGGCAGGCAGGCGTGATCCATCTAAAAAGATCCGTAATGCAGGGCTTTTGTTCACTATTATTCGGCTGCTGGAGAGGTGATCGTGATTGGAATTATAATTTCATTTTATCCACCTCAAACCAGAACTCTATTTTTAGCTCCAGTACCATTTCTATTAAATAGTTCCTGATAAATATTTGGATTTAAGGTATGCTAACCCACCCTCCTCACTACAACTACACACACCATTAGTTAGTTTGCATTTCCATGGAATACTGAGGAATATTTTAATTCCTGCAGGGTGGCTCCTCCTGTATGTCCAATTAATAATATTGTTGGACTAGCTTTTTGTGTCCAATTAATAAAGTTCTGCTCTGACCAGATTGTAACTAATTACTTCCGTCTACTTTAATCACTCCCACTACTACTCTCTCTAACTTTAGAAAGTTAAACTTTTCACGTAGGGCGTTACCATTAGAAAAATAAATAGGCCAATACTGTATACCGTATATTCTCGAATAGAGGTCTCACTCGAATAGTGACCCCCCTTTCAAGTTCAAAACTGTTTATTAGTGGCCCCCCTCGAATTGTAGCCTCCTCAAAAAAGTTAAAAATAGAATAGTGTCCCCGACCTCAATTCCAGGAGATACGGTACGTGCAAAGTACGAGGAATAAGTCAGAGCCAAGTAGACTACCTTTGTTGATTCATCATTCACTGGCTTTAAAAAGTACTCAGAATATGGATTTTAAAAAAGTGGAAAAGTAAGAGTTTTCGCATCAAAATTTTTTAACACACCTTTCAGTCTTTTTTAGGTAAAAAGAAATAGGAAACAACTTTTTCCAACCTGGTTAAATTGTCCACAGGGTGTTTCTTTTTGTTTTATTTTAAACACGGGAAACGTAGAAATAGAGGTTTGGCTATTGGGAGAAAGTCTACAAATGTAGAGATGGACCTTTTTTATGAAGGAAGTTAACGTAAGGAAAAAGGGATAACTTTCTCTCCCAACTGAAAAATACAAATAAATATAAACTTTCCACCACTAAACAACTTTCTCTACGCATTCCCCTAGTTTAATTCCCCGTGGGGATTATTGTCTATAGGTAAAAAAAAAACTTTTTAGAGTAAGAAGATAAGGTAGGGGGAATTTATTTAAAGGGGGAATTAAAATTAAAAGGTAAGGTTCAAAGGGACTAAATAGGAAATTAAAAACCACTCATTATTGCCCCCTGAAGGGGAAAGGATTCTGAGGAACTTTACGACGGAAACTGAATCCAAAAAGGAGTAGTAATAGTAGTAGTAGTAGTAGTAATAGTAGTAGTAGTAGTAATAGTAGTACTAGTGGTAGTAGTAGTAGTAGTAGTTATAGTAGTAGTAGTAGTAATAATAGTACTAGTGGTAGTAGTAGTAGTAGTTATAGTAGTAGTAGTAATAGTGGTAGTAGTAGTAATAGTAGTAGTAGTAGTAGTAATAGTAGTAGTAGAAATAGTAGTAGTAGCATTAGTAGTAGTAGTAGCATTAGTAGTAGTAGTAGCATTAGTAGTAGTAGTTGTAGTAGTAGTAGTAGTAGTAGAATAGAGGTAGTAATTAGTAATAGTTAATAATAGAAATAGTAAAGTAGAATACCTTAGAAACAAGGGCTCTCCTAATCAGGGCTCAAAAGAGACAGCCATTAGTAGAAATAAAAAACTTTAGTTTAATCAGTTAAGGTTGCTACGTTGCTTTGTATGTTTACGATTTTCAGATCTCGGTCCTGAAATTCTATCTTGATTAAGAAACACAAATGATTTGAAAATAATTAACAACCCAGCAGTTCCGTAACTGGAGTAAGGACAACTTTTAAAACATCTCCATCTAGTTCCGATGGCTTCCTGTATTCTAAAAACAAATTAATTACCCTCTTTTCTTTCTATTATTTTAAATTTTGTTGCTATTCTAGTCACAAAATCTATTAAAATAATTAACCTAAAATCAAATAAACTTTTGAATCACCGAAGCAAAGAACAGTAAAACGTCCCTTCAACCCCTTTTTAATTGTAAGAACGGGAAAAAGGGAAACATAAAAACATAAAAATAGATAATCCCCTTTGATAACTTTAACTGATAGTTTTATTTATGGAACGCCATTAAAAGTGTGTATCTCCAGATTATGAATTTAAAGGTAAAGATGTGATTAAAACATTTCCAATTTTATTAATAAAAAAGGGGCAAGTTCCGGCGTAAACTTTATCATGAAATAGTATCATTGGCTTCGTTATTATTAAAATTCTACATTAAAACTTAATTTAACTTTGTAGATTCCACCATAACTTTAAAGTTCAATCTAACGGTGATTCTAGCCTTTTGTACTTTGTAGTATTCATGCATTCATTGTAGGGAAATTACCAAGAAAAAGTCACAGAATTTCATTCATAGATTGATACTAAGCATGCCTACATTGCATTGACTCAACCTTGTTGAAAAGTTAAGGATGGTGAGAAAGGGATTTGGCCGACATTTGATATGATTAGACTACTACTACCTACTCCCACACTTCCATAGATTCCTCCACTGCTTGATTGAAGTTGAACTGAGATTTTACTATCCATTCCACCCAGTCAGCCCGTTTATACTCAGGTTAACACGATGAATTTATGCTAGTTATATTCTAAGAACGATAACACGAGGGAACTAAGTACCGCTAGTCCTTTCTTCCTTTCATCAAATCATGGCTTGTGTCTAGAATGTTGTAATTATAATAATATTAATAAGAATAATAGTAATAATAATAGTAGTAGTATCTGTAGTAGTAGTAGTAGGAGTAATAGTAGTAGTAGTAGTAATAGTAGTAATAGTAGAAATAATAGTAACAGTAGTAGTAATAGTAGTAATAGTGGTAGTAGTGGTAGTAATAGTAGTTGTTGTAGTGGCTGTAGTAGGAACAGTAGTAGTAACAGTAGTAATAGTAATAGTAGTAGTAGTAGTAGTAGTAGTAATAGTAGAAGTAATAGTAGTAGTAGTAGTAGTAGTAGCAGTAGTAGTAGTAATGAATGCTATGAGGAGTAGCAGCAGTGTCATCGTCCCTTCTATTTACATTTTGTGATGGGAATTCTTTACAATTCTTGTGTCCCATTGTTGCACTAATAATGATATTTGTAAGAATTGAAAAGAAGTTCAGGAATAATAGAAAAACTACACAAGGTTAACGAACCAATTTACAGTGGTGGACACAAAATAAACCTGATGAGAGGTTGAAGCTGATTTAAAATTTGGCCAAGTAAAGGAATCATTATAAACTATCGAGCATGAAAAACTGCAAACTAACGGGAAATATTTTGATGCTTCCTTCAGATCGGCTATGATTGGAGTAAATAATCCTAATAATTCCAACTTTACTAAGACAATGGAATATTAGGATATTTGATATGATTATGAAAGCCCAACTAACTGTATTTCTAGTATAGTTCCTTGGGGGTGATTCTGTATTCCGTGGATTGAGTTGGCTTTTATGCCATGAGCTGTTTGTCGGGGTGACTGAACCATTTATTATTATTACCAGCGGATTTAAATAATGAAGGAATAATTCATAAAAAACGGAACAGATTTAGGTAACTGAACGTTTTACTTATTCCTTCCTCCTACCTACTTACTAATCACACTACTACTACCACTAATACTACGACTACTACTACTACTACTACTAATACACCTACTGTTACTACTACTACAACTACTATGACTAATACTACGACTACCACTACTACTACTACTACTACTACTACACCTACTGTTACTACTACTACAACTACAACTACAACTACTATGACTAATACTACTACTACTACTACTACTACTACTACACCTACTGTTACTACTACTACAACTACAACTACAACTACTACTACACCTACTGTTACTACTACTACAACTACAACTACAACTGCTATGACTAATACTACTACAACTACTACTACTACTACTACTACCAAATCTCTTAAAAGTTGAGCATCCTCCTCCAACAATAGAAGAATATGGCAAATAAAAAACGTGTCTAACATTTTCTGCTAATAAATCAGAACCAGGTTAGAGTTTCTGAATTTATTATGGGATTACTAGGTAGTAAATAAAACCAGCCTTTAATATTTAATGTAAAAACAACCTAAGGAAATGGATATACCGAGTTGGAAAACGAGCCAAGTACTCCACAAACTGAAACCGTATTTTATGTCTTGTTTATAAAAGTATTTTTTGTAAACATTGGCGCAAAGTACTAGAATAATTGCAATTTAACACGAATATATAATAATAAGCTAAAAAAAAGAGCATGGATATTCCAAATGACCATTAAAAGTCCGGAAACTGTACTGTAGTCCAAGTCCAGTATTAATAAACTAAAGTTAGATGCTGATCAGCTCTTGGCTAAGGTTGTGGCCGATTTATTCATGATTTCCATCAATTAATGAGGAAAGGTAAGCTAAGCATGTGGCGGTTTCAGCACTTTAATTACCAACTTTTGGGTGGGTCTGTCATTCAAAAAGTAGTCAGACTGTCGTACTCGTACTCTATACTACTACTGGCTGGATAAATTAAATTACTTGTGGACCAATGCCTTCAAGGGTTACTATGAGTAATACACCACTTGACACACTATCCACACTAATTAATTATCAACTACCTAGTTACTTTACTCACTCAATGACACATTTGGCTAATTAGTACTAATTTCAACCCAACGTAACGTTACTCCTCTCCTTTCCTGGAATCCGTACAGTGTAAATGTCGTACTTTTCAAGTTTAAAATACAATTTGAAGTATCAAGGGAGGTTTAGAAGAGGGAAGGAAGGACTAGTCAATTGAGTGAGATATCTTGTTGCAATTAATTATGCAATTGTGCAAATAGACCTGACATTACAGTAAAACCTTTGCCAAGTCACTCCACCATCCACCGTCAACCACTGCCTCTCTATCTTTAATATTTAATACTACAAGTTGCTGACACTTGAGAATGGAAAAAAAAATGAAGGATTTGCAACCACTGACTTTGGCAGTCAGACACTTTCCATACGTGGAAACACATTTTCACACCTTGCTATTCATAGAGTAAACAATTCAAGGGTTTTTAACATCTTTTTATTAACATTCGTCCATGAATAACAGCCCGAATTACTACATATATGCCATGATCTAGGGGTTAATTTGAACAATTGTTTGAACCCATGAAGAACAGTTGGAAAATTGACATATTTAAAAACCCTTATCCTAATATTAAATATTATTCCATTGCTTTCAATCTGCGTTATGTAATGGTTGCCTGCTTTAGCCGAATATTTTATTGCTCTGAATCCATTTATTCTCCAGCTAAAGGTAACAAATATTATTTGCAAAGTTACTGAAAATAAAGAAATTATAGGAGAGAGTTGTGGGTGGAAAAACTAGGAATTTTCCACTGGGGCATGCAACAAACGTATTCGGGTTTTATTAGTAGGTGCAGTAAGTAGTAGAAGTAGTTGTAAGTGCAGTACCAGTAGTGGTAGTAGTGGTAGTAGGAGAAGTAGTAGTAGTATTGGTTGTAGTAGTAGTAGTAGTAGTAGAAGGAGGTGTAGTAATAGTATTAGTAGTAATAGAAGTAGGTGTAAATGCAGTACCAGTAGTGGTAGTAGTAGAAGTAGTAGTAGTGGTAGTAGAAGTAGTAGTAGTAGTAGTAGTAATAGTAATAGTTGTAGTAGAAGTAGGTGTAAGTGCAGTAGTGGTACTACTAGTAGCGGAAGTAGTAGGTGTAAGTGCAGTACCAGTAGTAGTAGTAGTAGGAGTAGTAGTAGTAGTAGTAGTAGTATATGAAATACACATACGTCCATTATACTAAATAATGCAAAGTATCTAATTACGTTGGTGATATATTGTTAATATTCTAGATGACTGGAAGTGTATAGCAGTCAAGGATTGAGTAACGTTGAGCCTTGAAGGTTTGAATAATTTCCTCTCCATCCTATAAAAGGTCTTTTTGCTTTTATGCAGCACTTTTTTTTGGACAGGTTTGTTTTTGGTGACTAGAGATATTTGGTTCTGTAGAGATGAAGGGTATTTAGAGCCATGAGCTTAGCACTTTTAATTAGTCCAGAAAGCATGGTTATGCAGGACTTGTACACAGAACAAGGCTAATTGACTCTGACCAGGCAATGTCACTCGGTTATATAATGGGAGGACGAGCAGATAATAATAATTCTACACAGATTAGAAGTAACTTAGTTACTTGGATAATGATGCGGAAACACCTAGATATCACGTAGGAAGGGGTAGAACGAAAGATAAATGCTATTTATGTACAAAAACGGTTGTGATTAATTTGGGAGTAAACTGAGTAAAGTTCCCTGTCTTAAAACTCCTAGTATATTTTCCCATAAAAGTATAGCTACATTATAAGAAATATCAACTATTTTAAACTAAGTTGCTTGGTGTTCTGCTAAGTTCCTATTTTCCAAAGTTTTAAAAAAAAACTGTCCAAATTCCACCGAAAAGAAGGACTTTACCCATAAAAAATTGAAAACTAAGTAAATAAACAGGAAACTTACATATATCTAACCTGTTGCATCCCATAATTAACAGACATAGTGATTTATAACCGATTTAAAAAACTCCCTGATTTATTTAGCGTGTCTTAGTTGGCTCAAAAGTCACTCTGATATTAATTTAAGATAAATCAATTAGCTCATTAACGAGGACATTGATCTAGCATTAAAAACAAGCATAATATTTATTTAGTAAGCATATCCTGCAAATTACACCAGAAACTCTTTCTTTAGATAAAAATTCTCCTAATTTGCGAAATCGGATCGTCAAAGAACCCTTCTACTCGCACCATAAACCCATTCTTCCATCCAACTTCTAAATCCTTTCTATCTCACCGTACACAAAATAATAGCTACGTGCGTAGTATAATCCTCTCCAGTACTACTACAGCCACTACTACTACTACTACTACTACTGAGACTACTACTACTACTACTGAGACTACTACTACTACTACTACTACTACTACTACTACTACTACTACTACTACTACTACTACTACTCGAACGAATCAACAGGCGAATACTAGCCATTATTGCAATCATTTTTTCCCCCTGTCATTGTGTATCAGAGTTTGTTCATCCCCGTTTGTTCATCCATCCTCATCATTACACGTAATAAGGAGCTTTAAGAAGAGGAAAGTAAAAGTGAAATAGGATACGGATTACTATTACTATTATTATTATTATTATGGATGAAACTTCCACATGAATTTTATTATTCCTTCTTCTCCTTATTATTTCACATTCCAAACTTCAACGATTATTTATTTATTTCAACACAATTGAGTTTAAAATCCTAGCTTCTTTATTTCCATGCCGGGTTATTTAGATGGGAATTTTGTTGATTATTTTTAAAATATTTCAAAGCGTCAGACTAAAACTTACAAGATTTTGATAAACCGTTGGTCACCTTTTAAATTGATTGATGAAAGAAAAACCAAGTTGGAAATCTCATTCCAAAATTGTCTAATATTTAATTTAGCGGATTGATATATTTATTTCCCTTTTAATTACCAACAAACAATCCATCCAACCCAGCCTGTTCCTTACTAAATAAATATATCAGAATAAGAAATAAAGTCCACCTTTTCTGGTTTCTTAATTTGCAAAATGGGATAATAAATCGCCGTTTCTCTGTAGAAACTGCGGCACTACCCTACTGTTTTCTTCCAACAGCTTTGTACATTTCCTTAATTATAAAAATATATATATAAATAAATTTATGGATGATGATGTAGAAACGTTGGGTGGAACAAGGTGTTCAATTAGTTGATCAGAGTTATAAAGCCGTGTAGCTCACCTTGGAGAGCACAGTGACCCCAACAAGAGGAGGTATCTACCTACCTACCTACCTGGTGGAATTATTATACCTACAACAACTTGTAATAATGAAGACAAGTCTGAAGCAGCACATGCAGGGATGTCTTAAGACCAAGTTGAAGAGGAACGTCTTGCTGGCTTTTTTGGTTTGATGCCATTAGCATTAGTTTTAGAGGACGTTGCTTTGCTATTCTGCTCAACCAGCTTTATGCCAACCTTCCTTCTCAAAGAGTATTAACTCTTTGACAGCCTCGAGCCATCCAACTTTAACTCCAAACTCTCATCATCCACCAACCATAAGTATTACCACATATTAAAAGACCATGTTCAGAAAAAGTATGGGGACTTTTAGTTATTATTTTTGCCATTTTATTCAATACAAAACTACATTCCCTTCAAAATTTTTAAAAGGTTTTTTTTTATTTAAAATATCAAGGTTCAAATACGATTCCTGTAGTTTCGTATTTACGGTTTGACTTCCCCTGGGGAATTGTAATTTAAGAGGAGACTTATTTTTTTAAACGTTTATCTTAGAGTAAGATAGGGTCAATGGGGAGTCCGTCACTGCCGTTTTTAAGGGTCTTTAACATACAATTTAATTTAATAGGGCTTTTCCAGTTACTATTCGAGGGAGGCTTGTATTCGAGATTATACAGTAGTTATCTTTCGGTAAATCAGTAAATTAGACGCTTTTATTACCTCCGTAAATTATATTATACCACAAAGGATGAATAGGGATAGGAGGGGGCTTTATTGATTTACCCATTTACCTTTCTGTCTCAAAATCCATCACTTTTACTAAAATCGAACCTCAGTGTATTTGACCTAACGTTTCTTAATTAAAATGTGGACGGATTTTCATGAAAATAATCTCAAACAGTTCGGATTATTGTCCTTAATTAGTCTTAAAATGTAAGTAATTAGCCAGTGAGTGTGACTAAGGCTATTGAAAACAAAATTAAATACTAAAACACTGATGGTAAAAAGAGGGGAAAAAACTGATGGTAGGACAGTACAATAAGATAGGTGTATGGAAGTGTAGAAGTATATCATCATGGTTAAAAAAATGAGTACAATTCATGCTTGACTTTGTTCAACAACCAAAGTGGACGTGTTGATAATATTTCATGAATTAATTCAGAGTAAACTAGATAGCTGATAGGGATACGGGTTAGTTAGATCTACACCAGAGTTAGTTTAATTGGTTAAGATATTCCACAAGGAAGGTGAGTGCATACAAGATATATTATTATTATTATTATTATTCTACTCTAATTATAACCAACTTTACTTGATATATTAATAATAATAATAATAATAATAATAATAATAATAATAATGGGTCTGAGTAATGCAGAACCTTGACTTGACTCTAGGTAGATCTTGATCTTGATCTTGATCTTCCCGTTTAGTATAAATACCCAAAGTGATCATTATTTCCTAATATCCTAGTTTAAATAGGAACAGACAGCTTTAACTAACTCTAGAAATTTCTCAGTACAAAAATACCACTTAACTTAGCAAGGAAAGTCTGAAACTGTGAATGTCAAAGATTTCTAAGACCACCAACCAGATAGAATGCCGCAGGTTTACTTAACGCCATCCCCGTCTCCTATTTACGTACCGTATTGTCTGGAATATTGTCCCGGGACACTAACTTATTTTTCAGTATTTTTGGGTTAAATTTTACACACAATTAAATGGGGGTTATTAATTGTAATTAGAGGGAGGACACTATTCGAGACAATGCGGTATGAGTTAGATGAATGACAGTACGAGGTAGAATTGAAAGAGGTATTTATTAGAGGAGGAGGGCTTTAATTCTGGGTTCTACGGTGCTCATAAATATCACATCATATACTGTCAACCTTCTACATTATTCTGGGTGTTAAAATAAAAATCAATGTTAGTATTACCACAACTCCTGAATATCATTATATTTAAGGAGAGCATTAACCCGAGCCGAGGTTCATATCGCGGAACATAACTTGGTAACTACAACTCCAACAGCATTTTTACTTTACAAACACTTTGGTTTATCCCATCATAATAGGTGTGAGCTAACTATGGAGGACGACATAAGCTAACTAGCAATCCTTATTGGATTCTTGAATTTTAAATTAATACTTTCCTGTTCCAGTAGTAGTAGTATAGCTTACTCAATCATTATGAAACTGCAACTACCACAAGGAAGGTTAAAGGATGGAGATACGTACGTGCGTGTGTTAAATCCAACTGTTATGTGTTTTTGTTCGGTCCGTTAGTAAAAAAAAAATAAAGAATCTGCATGTAAACTTGTATTATTGCTTCAACTTAGTTTTTTTAATTACTCTTCCTTCCTCAATCCATTTCAACAGTTATTTTATGAATATTCAGTAGTTTTTTTGTTAATTGCTTAAGTAATACATGATACAGGGTGGCCCGAAATGATGCACAGTGTAACCATAGTTACTGCCATACTTTAGCTAGTAATGCTAAAAGTACATCATTTCGGGCCACCCTGTACATTACTATTTATAAGTGTAAAGTAATCTCGGCTACTATCACTGACCTAGAGACAAGATACGTTGTATTTCCTATTTATTAAATGAAGGGACAGCCGCAAGATATATGCCGTCCTTTAAAAAGTTACTGAATAAAAATAGCCAAATAAAAAGTTAGATTCTGGGCTTTAACCAGTTATCTTGCCGAGTTTAGTTTTGAGTTTCTCATCTAATATTTTAGGCACAAGAAGGTCTCAAAGGATTGGAATTGTAAATCAGAATCCTAAAGACAATTTCTTTTTTTTTTGCTAAAGCTTTGAAACATCTGCCTACAGAATTTGTTATGACAAGCTCACAGTGACAGTAGTTGTCTGGTCTGAACATTGTAGAAGATGACATGATAATCATAATCTTTACTCCCTCTTCCCATCTCCCTCTTTTATAAACCACACGGAAGAAGGAACGACCAACAAATCCCTATCGGCATTTATGTGTTCGGTAAAAATACAGAAACTTCAATCCACATTAAAAATTATGTCACCGGTTAAAGGTCAAAGTTATGATCAAAAGGATAGGTTCCTTTTTTTAAACTAACAAGTCTCACAAAAAAACTACAATTAAAGGTTCAAGATAATTGGGATCATAAAGCTGAGCCCTTTAGGTATTTATTTTGTTATTAAATAGTTTCCCTCTTGTAAAAGTGGATGAAGGAACTGATGGACTTGATTATACTTCTTGACTGCGTTCTGGATGATGTTTTCTGGATTTTTTAGCTGACCAACAGACAACTCACACCTCCTGGAGACTGAACATCTCCAGTTCTAAAGAAATCCCTTCCAGATTCCATTCAATAATCATTCAATGTATGGAGGGAAAAGGTATCTAATAATAATAATGGTTTTTGGATTATCTTCTCTAACAGGAAATAACATAATGGATGTGGTCTTCTGGTAGGTGTAGATTGGATTAATTAAATAAAAATAACCCACCACATCATTCCCATCACCTTTGTACTTTTACCCTGAAACTTTATCTGAGAGAGTTTGATCTTCATTTAAATTAAAATCCGCTTTATAATATTCAACTCTGGAAGCATCAAGAACTCAAGAAACGTTAGAAAAGTCTTGAGATTTATTTAATTGAGTGGAGATTTATTTTGGTAGTCTGCAGCAAGCTAAAAGCCGCTGACAATTTGTCACATTCTTTCCCTGATATTACATGGTTTTGGATAGCAGTTTTAGGATTTTAGATGGACATAATTTTAAAAAACTTCTTACTCCTAAACTGGAGTTTTACCATTTCTTGTAGATATTTTTTACTACGGGTTGATTTGTGAATAATAGCTCGCTTTTGTGTTGGAAGTTTTTTAAATAAACTGGATGAATTCTGTGCTAAACCCTCCTGAACTTAATTCAGGAAGTAGTGTGGTTAAAAAGAGTTTTGAATACGGATTAAAAATTAGACTAAACTGCAATCCAACTTGAGAGGAGCATAAACTATTGATTGGATAAACTAATTAATTATAAAGTTAGGTTACGTTACGTCTTTGCATTTTTATGGACGTCTACACCACCGGTGAATAACCGACCCAAGTGCAGTCTAAATAGTTAAAATGCCCTTAGGAAATTAAAATATGCAAGTAAAGGTTATTGGAACGAAGGAATGAATGGATTTATATGCAGAAAAAGGTAAAGAAAGGAAGGAATTAAAGGAGCCGGAATGCCGGTTGTTGGGATGTTAAAATAAACAAACATCTCACAATTATTTACACTCAGTTTCCTTCCTCAAACTATTTTACTTTAGAGGAGGACTTTATTCCAAAAAGTTTCCAGTCCCCAAACCTTTTAATAATTAAATTTCCGGTATGATAATTAATATAAACTATACCAAATTTGTTGATTAACTTTCTCCTAGGAATGGAGGCTCTGTGAATGACAGCCTTTCTCAATATAATTTATCTAATTGAACTTTCCCCGGTTATAAAATAACGCAGGGATTGACTCGATTCGAATCATCATTAAATAAATTGTCAAAAAACCCCCGTCTATATTTTTACTCTACAAAACTACCAACCCTCTTTTTTATCCAACCACAAATTCAAAACCAGTAAACTAGGAATGGAATGGAATCGAGTTTATAATAAGTTTTGAGAATTAATTGATTGAATATTTTGAGAATTAATTCCAGGGTTTGCTATAAACCAATAAACCACCCACGTGATAACCAATGCACCTTGGTGTAACCAATAAACCATTGGTGCACACCAAGTTAGTGTAACCAACTTAATATGGCAAATTTCAAAAAAACAACCGAGTTGATAACCAATAAACCACGGTGTAACCATAAAAACCCAACTTTGGCAGTTGGTGTAACCAACTGGTGAACCCTGATTAATTATAACAAGTATAATTGTGTCAATTCTGTCCTTGAAAAAAATTGTGGAATGAAAGGGAATACATGAGAGATATATATGGTTGGATATGTTTGTAAATGGATTATAATAATTAACTCAGAAACGTGACAGTGATTGAATTAATTGTACTTTTGGGCCAGATTATTAGTATTCACTTTCACTGGTGAAAGGATAGTTTACTTGGTAACGTAAAATGAATGGGATAATCCCTAAGTTAACATACCAAACCATCCATGTATTTGTGAAAGGATAAATCAAAGTGGAGTGTAGGGTTGTCACTTGGATACAACTCTCACTATTCCGAGGTTTACAGGGACAAAAAGTGATTGATTATCCCAATTTAGATCACCTTATTACAGGCCATTTCATGCGGACTGCTTTGAATCAAATTAAAGCCTCTTCTTTCAACTAAGTTGACGAAACTGAGCATGATTTTAGGGGATTCTTTTAGATACAAAATAGGAATACTATGAAGCATGAAACGGTGGTTTTAATGTACATTTATTGATTTCCATGCACAAGTTTCTATCACACGGAAATAAAGGAATAATGGACCTTTAGAAAGATGGGAAGAAAAAACCCGAACTGTCAACCATCATCCGTCTCATTCTTTCCGTACTTATTATTTGGTAGAGAGAACTCTCCGTGAAAGGAGACAAAGGACGCATATCTTTTATAATACCGTATTGTGTACCAAATACAAAGCCTCCATCCAGTAGTCTGGTCCCTTTCCAATAGTAGCCCTTCTTAAGAAAAGTGATTAATAAGCCCATAAGCTTTATTCAATTGTTTGTTATATTTGACCCCTAATTCCTACCGCTTATATTCCAGACCCAAATGGTATCAAAGAACTTGAAGAATCTTCCTGTTCATATTTTACATAAAATATAATCCGTTATCAACAATTGTAAAAAGCAGAGTTGCTAGACACCAAAATCGGGATACCGGCCTATCCATCGTGACTAATCCATCGGGACAAAAATTTCACAAGTAATCGTACCTTCATTAATTACATAGTATACTTAATACATCGTCACTATACATTTAATCCTGGCTCAACCCATCGTATTTTATTCAATTCTCTACCACAATACATCGTCCGCCATGCCAAATTATAAAACAAAAACTAAATCCTTTATAGCGACTTTAATTAACAGACGTTTAGTAACTTAAACGTCTTTCCTGTTTACATTCACATACAAATAGAGTCAACTTAAGGATACCATTCCTACTTAAGAAGGATATATCCCTTTATTATAGGATTCTGGTTTAATTAATGCCTTCGGGATCAGTGGTGGGCAATCCCTTCTTTAACACTGTGTTAACACCTACTTTTTGAGCACCGCATGTGAAGTGTTATAAACGGTCAAGTATTTTTTATGTGGGGTGTTGGTGTTGTGTTGTTGGATTGGTTACCTATCCTTTAACATTATAACACAACACATAACACCGTGTCACACCCGGTTTTGAGGCGATAAAGGTGTTGTGTTGGTGTTGTGTTATGAATCTTCCCAATTTTTACTCTTGGGTGTTAGTGTCGTGTTGTTAAGAAAGGTTCCCACCAGTTTTTGGGATATAAATAACCTAATTAATTCCATTGAAGTCTGTTTCTCTGGAGGTACTTGAGGGATTATTCCATTTATTTATGCTTCTTCCTTGACTCTCAAGCACAATCTGCTTGGACTAGACACCAAACCAGCCTTAAAGATGCAAATTCAAAAAATTGTAAATCTTCTTAATCGGAAAGTTTCAACAGTCTTACGTAAAAAAGGATCCCTCAGTTTATCCTTTAATTATTTCTCTCTGTTCAGTTTTAGTCTAAACCCCGGAAGCTCCTATTAAAAACTCTCAAAATGAATGTAAAGTATAAAAAAAACAAGGTTTAGAGTGAGAACTGTTTTAATAAATATTTCCCTTTCAGCCCAAGTCTTGTGCTTATTGTGAGCTTAAACTAAAAGAGAACTTATTTACTGTTTGATGGAATAAAGTAAGAGGTTCTAAATTAAATTAAAGTGTTAACATGGAAAGACCAAAGAAGGGATAAAGTTGAGATGCCGCTTTCCCCAACAAATGATTCCCATCTCCCTTCCCTTATCCTTATGGAAACTGTAAATGTTTAATAGGCAGAAATGAAAGGGTTTGTTGCAACATTTCCTATGTAAATATTTGTCACCACCCGGTCTACTTTATGGAAGGCATAAACGTCTTTATTTAAATTTACATCTCTTCATATTAATCCTTACTTCTCTACTTAACCACAACTAGTCAGTTTCAGGGTTCGTAGTTGGTTACAAAGTTGGTTTTTTATGGTTACACCATGGTTTATTGATTATCAGCTCGGTGGTTTTTTGAAATTCCCATATAAAGTTGGTTACACCAACTTGGTGTGGACCAATGGTTTATTGGTTACACAAAAGGGCATTGGTTATCAAATCGGTGGTTTATTGGTTTATAGCGAACCCTGCAAGATACGAGGTTGGAATAACCCAGACGTATTGCCTTTACTTTAGGTATATTCTGTTTGTTAAACGTGTTTGGACCACTTAAGTGCTAAAAAGTGCACTTTATCCATTTCTTTGACGTTTAAATCCACATTTGAGCAAAGTTTAAACAACTTAAGATGTAATGCAATTGGAACAAGTTTGCAACTTTACGCAACAGTTACTACCTTCTGAATAAATTTGGCAAGGAAAATAATTGACCCTTTAAATGGTAGTTTATCAGTTTGACAAATATCAGATTGGCAAAAATTCAAACTTAAAAATCAAAACCATAATACTCACTGTCAGTAGGGGCCTATACCCGCAAAACCTCGGCCTAACCGGTAAAAATCTCGGCTCTGGAGCCGAGAAAAACGCCGGCCTAACCCGTGTTTTTCTCGGCCTAAACGGGAAAAACGACGTCCTAAACGGCTTTTTCCTCTAACCTTTAAAGAAAGTACAACCAGGTTCAGCCTCTGTGTACCTATCGCTCACCAAACTGTAAACATTACATCGCAATTACTTTTTTAAACAAAAGGATATGATTAAAATCCCAACAACCATACTAAAAATATCTATCTAAACATTTTATCCAAAGTAATTTAGCCTAATCCTGTTCCCAATTAATCCAAACTATCACTAAACCCAACTAATACTTTCTACTAGATGGGTATAATTTTTTTATCCTATAAAAAGACGTATTTGTCTCTCATCTTCCACTTCCTTGGAGAGGGAAAGTGGCAGTAGAGTTTACGCTTAAATAGCTCCAATGTTTCTATAATAAAATCTATAAATAAAACTTTCTCCACTGAGTATGAAACAACTACCTTGAACCTACACCAATGTTCTTGTAGTTTCAGTATGAGTTTCTTGGCATTGCCCATAACATCATCAGTAATTCCTCATTTAATTACATAATCATAGGGTTAGTAAAACTGAAATTTTGCTATTAAGTATGAATCAGATTTGTTTATAAAAAATGGTACTCCTTGCTGTTGGAACTAGAGTGAGGGTCATCGAGATATAATCTTAAGTCCAGGGAAGTGAGTAGTTGGAAGATGGTGAAATGTAGCATAGATGTTCATATAAAGTTAGAATATACACAAAGTCCAAGAGAGGAAATAGTTAATGGTTTGTTGTTTCTAGTTCTTGTGAGGTTGACGAAGCAGTACTAATAACAAGTATTACTCTCTATTTCCTATAACTAAAAATAAGGGAGATTTCCTCAAAAGACAACATGTGTAAAGTGATCCTTACTCAGTCTGACATTTCCATTATTTCGGAGGAACACAACCGAAATAAAACATGACAGGCTGGGGTCTTTCAATCTTATGTTCTAGAGTACATAATATGGTATAAACTAGCACGGGAGAAAGTTAACAAAGAATCCCTGTGTGTGTGTGTGTGTGTGTGTATCAAAGTGGGGAACCCGACCAGCTACACATGAGAACCAGACTTCCATAAAATAAAACCCTTTATAGCTACCACCAGCACCACCAGCAGCAGCAGGTATGTTTTATGGAGGTAAGGTAGGCGTAGACATGACATTTCGGATCTTTATTTCCAATTTTATACCCCTTTGGGGAATTTGATGATTTGGTTAAAGAAGCCCAAACCCTCTTTTTTTATTTCCTTCTTTTCTTTGAACTTTAAATAAACTGTTTATTTCAAATTAAGTAAAGTGGACGATTTAAGCTGTTGATAAATCGTAAAAAGGGCTTTAAGTTACCAAAGAGAATATTCTATTTTTTAATGATCTACATAAACTTAAAACTACTCTTTTAAAGTCTTTGAGGAAACCGCATATAATTTCTATTTTATGTTGGGAACTTTTGGGCCGTTTTGGACCCATGGAAACGACCCCCTTTGGAATAGGGGAATTTGGTATTGTTTTTAAAAAGTAGGATAAGGAAATACAACACTTCTTCAACACTGATAGTACTTTCACAGTAGAATACTGGACTGAATCCAATGTTTTTCCATGACAGGTTTCTTTCAGTAAGTCTATTATTATGTCTCCTCAAGTCTGTTTTATTTTCAGGAAGCTGTGGACAGCAAGATGGGAAAAACAGTTTCAGGAGAAAGCACATTGGCCGACAAGTCAACGCAACAAACGAAGGCATGTGTCGCAGCTGCTAACCCCACACCTATACTTACTACCCACTACTCCTCACTACAAATTTACACCAAAGAATTTATACTTTAAGGTTAGATAGTCCTAAATTGGTTGGATAGTTAGCCAGGTAGGTTAGACAGTTAGCCAGGTAGGTTATATAATTAACCAGATAGGTTAGATAGTTAACGAAGTAGGTAAGAACGATAGTTATGCATATCTACGCAGAAGAAGTAGTTTTGGTTCTTCCAGAATCTTAATGAGTTTTAAAGCAGATGAAAATTGTGGAGTTTGGTTAGCTAAAGTTCTAATGTTAATGCTGTTTCTCAAGATGAGAAAAGAAGGGAGGATGGATTTAGTATGTAAATTAATATATCCTTTTTGATACTTTCAACAAATAACTACCTCCAGAACAGGATAAGAAAGTCTCATAAAAAGGTGCTTTGAGGAAAGTTTAGCATTCCTACCAGACTTTTGCTTTTATTGAATGTTTTTGTCACAAATAACTAGAGAGAGTCAGTCACAGGTACTCATCATCATCCCTACCAGCAAGAGAGACATTATTAATACAATTTTTAATACAAGACCTGCCTGCCACACACTTGCTTTTCATCTCGATAAACTCTGAGAAAGGAATAAATGAAATGGAAAATTGAAATCATTCCTTCAAACCTCTTTCTCTTTATTTCCAACTTATCATCACATTTTATAATATAACATATTCCTACTCGTTTAATCTCACAACCCTCACAACATAATAAGAGCAAGAAGCTATGCGGAAGATATCTTTTGACGACTTTTAAACGGCATTCCAGTTACTTTATGCACCAACTGAAAGTGATAAGAGGGAAAGTGGCAGAAAAATTGGACGCTTAATAGTCCAATGTACAAGGGGGGCTAAAAGGAGCATAAGGAAAGCATAAATAGGAGCATTGAGATGTGAATTTAATTAACTTGTGACACACAACGGAATCAGTAACTTGTAACATTAAAGGTAGGAAGAAATGGAGAGTGGAAATGTTCGTTTATACTTCTGCAAGAACATAAAAGATCCTTCCAGTTGGTTAACTTTGTATTGGAAAAATAAAATAAAAGTCTTTCTACTTTAGTTTGAAAGAAAGAGTAGTTGAAATGCATAAATGGAAACGGTTTGGCTTTATCAGCAAATTGTCTAGTTGACTGGCTAGAGATTCCGTTCAGCCCGTACAGTTGGTTCCGTCATAAATGAATTGGAGAAAAACAAATGGAGATGAATCCCATCGTTTCGTTTAATGAAGAAATGAGGATTGCTAATGGGATATTGCAATTCTGTAACAAGCTGGATAAATTTAAAGAATATAGGTAGGTAGTTTAGCAGTTTACAAATCCCATAATTTTATTTTACACTGGACTCTGGTAAAACAAACAACAAGAGATTTAATAAAAGATTAAATCTAGACATGTGTTGTTATAAATATGGAAATATTCATCAGGATATGTTAAAGAAATTGGCTGAATTTGAGTTCCGAACGTACATTTCAGCTTAGTTGCTTCATGTACAAAGTATACGGACGTTGATGGAGGTGATCAGCTACAAAAAGATGGATTTAGTACTCAATATTTTGGGAAATTGGTTTTATTATGGAGGAAAATGATTTTGTGGTCAGTAATCCTCACGACTTTAAATCCGTTTGTAGGTAAACTATGAAATGGTAAGGAGCGTTGAAGGATGAGCAAATTTGTTTAAACCTTTTGACGGGCGAAATAGAAGTTCAAAAGATGAATAGATTCAATTTTCAGCCCATACCTGCCCAAGCAGGATAATATTGATGCTTAGAGAAGAATCTGCCAGAGTGACGATAAGCAGGTTGTTTTTCCAAATACTGCCTACTTATCCCACTCGCTCATTTGCATATAATTGTCGGAAGTATGGATGGATAAGACGTGGAAGTCTGTAGTTGTAAGTGGACAGACGTGGAATTGAGATTGCTTGGGGGGATTTATTATCCAAGAAATAATAAAGGAATCGGAGGGATATTAAACAATGATTTATTTATATCCCAAGAAGTAAGTGTTTGGTTCAAGTAAAGTTAGTTGGCTTCCTCGTCATCCATCCTTATTTACTTTAGTTTCCCGTTGATTGATTCCCAATCCAAATACCCGGATTTGGTCGGTGATGAAAAGCCCAAGTATTTCTTTATGGTTACTCTTTTTGTGAATGGGATTACTTTTCCTTATTAAATTAACCTGTTGCTGGCTGGATAAATGTCATATTGAGATTGTTGTAAACTCAAACGTTAGTAGTTTGATCCTTGTGCCCAAAATGTAGCCGGGTTTACAATTTAATTCTGGAGACGTGGACGAGGGTAAATGTTAAGGAAATATGAGTATACTATTCGGGTAGTTTTGGAATATATATGGTTGACGTAAAGCATTGAATACAAAATTAAAAGAAAGGAGCGAGAGAAATGATAAAATATCCTTTTACTGCTCCCGTATTTTTATTTTATCTCAATGGAAGTAATCCAATCAAGATTAAGTAAAAGTGAATTTGTCAGTCTGGATTCTGTCAGTATTTAGGGTCTGTCTGGTTCTGGTGTGATGTTTTCCTATGTCAATGATTTACTTTATGGGATATTGCAGAGGTTGGAGTGTTTTTTGTAGGCTCATTTCACTTTCTGATCAACCCTTGTTTGCTGGAACTTTAGGTTATGACTGTCACTAATAGGGACACATTTTTATAGTCAGGCTTACATAGCAGCTAAGTTACATTTGTGAAAAAGGAAAGCCAGGCAAGTGGTTCTGACAACAGTTTGGCCCAAAATGTCAAATGCCAAGTTTCATTAGTTAACGAGCGACGACATGCATGGATATGGATTCCTCATTCCTCTCTCTCTTTCTCTCTCTACCTCCTTGCCCTTCCGGTGGCAATTACTGTGTGCTTTTGACACTTTCATGCATGAGGATTGTCCTTGTTGTTGCTGTAGTAGTAGTAGTAGTAGCTGTAGTAGTAGTAGTAGCTGTAGTAGTAGTAGTAGCTGTAGTAGTTGTAGTAGCTGTAGTAGTAGTAGTAGCTGTAGTAGTTGTAGTAGCTGCAGTAGTAGTAGTAGTAGTAGTAGTAGTAGTAGTAGTAGTAGTAGTTAAAGTACTGTCGTGGTAGTAGTAGCAGCGGTAGTGGTAGTAGTAATAGTAGTATTAGTAGTAGTGGTAGTAGTAGTTAGCTGTAGTAGTAGTAGTACTAGTAGTTGTATAGAGATTGGTTGTCATTGACATTGACTGTAAAGATAGGAGTGAGTATGAAAAATGTAAATGTTGTGTTGATTTGAAACCTCCTTTCTCCATGATGAGTGAAAGGATGTATGGAATATACCGTATTTCCGGAAATTACTCCCCTGGGGAGTTATTGTTTCAATGGTCTCATTTGCAGGGGGGAGTTATTCCGGGGGGAGGGAGTTATACCGGAGGGGTTCTTATTGTTTCAATCCAAAATAACCTTGGATTTTTCAGGTTTTTTCTTTAAAATATTAGTTTCGAAGTAAAAAATCCAAATTTTACAGATAAAATCTACGCATTTAGTGTCATTGTTATTAATTCATTTAAATTACAATACATTGTTTACATCTCAACTGAAGTTCTAATCTATTTGGATCAATTCGAAGTGTTCTAACATATCATCTGAGTTTGTTTCATCTACATTTCAGTAATACTCGTCCTCACACTCTTCTACAATTTAACTCTCCGGAAGGTTTTAGGATTTATTTAACAGATTCAGTCTAAATGAACGAAATCTAGTGCTCGCCTTACGTTCAAACCTTGAGAAACCGCTATGCATCAAAGCTGACCTACCATTTGAAACCAGAAGAGATCACTCAATCCTGTTGAAAACTAAAGCTAATGCTATTGACGATGGCAAAAGTAGTGATGACATTGTAATAAATTGGAGCAAAAAGTCGATTGAGATCGAAAACAAATTGTTCACAGTAAACAAAGGCACTATAAGAGAGCAAAATCCCAGAATTTCAAACCAAACGAGGTATGATCACAACCCCCATTCGCTGATACTCCCGTCTACCTCTTCATCGACGGAATCACAACCGCTGCAACCCAACAGTGATTTCTCCATGGATTTTTTAGGATTCACCACAAGGAATGGTCCCACGACGTAATCAAAGTAAGAAATGAATCCCTCAAAATCGCCCATCTAAATATTAACTCAATCAAGAAAAAATTCCACGAACTAGCTGCATTAATCCACCATCGCCAACTTGACATTATCTGCCTATCCGAAACAAAACTTAAACCACAACATACTATGAGACAAATAAATGGATATCAAATTTTCAGACAAGAGCAATCTATTGACAGTAACAACCTAGGTGTTGCAATTTTAGTTCGAGACAGCATCAAAGCCTCTATAATTGATATCAACACTAAAGAATCAAAATCTACCAACATTGAGCAAATAACCATTAAATGTCAATTAGGACACAATAAATCCTCATATGTAACCTGCATTTATAGGCATCCAAAATACAATAATGCAACACTACTTGCTGACATGGAACATTTCGAAAAATTATTCGAGATCCTGAGATGTAAAAACAAAGATTTCCTTATCACAGGGGACTTTAATCTTAGAACTGAGAAACATATCGACCCGTTAAACAAAATAATGAAGACATATAACCTTAAACAAATCATTGATGAGAGTACCAGAAAGAACAATATCCTTGACCTCATGATCATGAAATCCGACCAGACTTGCAGTAACATGCAAGTTTACAACCCTCAACTATCTGACCATTGTCTCATCGAATGCTGCATTTCCATAATTAAGAATCCAAATAAAAGAATAAGCTTCCAATGGAGGAATTTCAAGAAAATTAATCCCACAAAACTAACAAATGCATTTAATAGATTGCAGACTACCCATCCTAAAAATGCTGAAGCTGAACTCGACTTTCTTGCAACAAATCTGAAAAATATTTTCCAAAACCTAGCCCCAACCAAACTAAAGACGATTATCTCTTATCCAAATAAAAAATTCCTCTCAGCTACAACAAAAAGTATGATACTTAAGAGGGATGCCAAATACAATGAAGCTAAAAGATCAGGGTTACTACAAAACAATGCCGAACTAATCCAGCTTAATAAGCTAGTTAAAAAAGCTATTCTAACAGACACTAGAACTGAACTGGACCAGAAAATAATACAAACGAATTTATGGAAAGGAATAAATTGTTTATTACCTTTGCAAGCACTGAAAACACCAACCCATACCTTAAACGCTGCGAGAATTAACGAATATTTTACCTCAATATCAACTCGGGACAAAAAAGCGACACACACCTCTACCATTATAACTCATACGACCTTACCAAGAGTTGGGGAACTTAATTTCAACTTTAATCCTGTAACGACTAATTCCATTAAAAAATGTTGGTCAAGCATTAAAAACATCTACTCAAAAGGTGCTGACCACATGGGAATATCCCCAATCATGATAACAATGGCATTAAACAACCAAAACGTTCTACATAAGTTAACAAGTGCAGTGAATGACCTTATTGCAAA